>CAUHTR010005735.1:0-20800 GCA_959609185.1 Schmidtea polychroa | reverse complement strand
TATGAAATATTTTATATTAATCAAAAAAATCACCTAGTTAAGAAATTACTTTGAAAGGAACATTTTATTAATAATTTGAAAGAAATTTTGAAAATATTATTAAAATTGAAAATTTTAAAAAAAAGTTAATTGTAGTGCCTTCGATCGATCTGGAATTTTGAAAGAAATACACGACGAATCTGTCTGCCAAATTTCACCTCGATCCGATCACGGGGAGTGGGTCGCCAGATTTGCGTGGTTCAAACATATATACAAAGTGAAGTTAATATATAGAGTTTAAAAATACTTTAAATTAAAAATGATAAAGTAGTTTGCTAAAAAGTAAAACCACAACAACCTATTTATCAAAAACTTCTAAAAACTCGCGATGAGAGCATTTTTTGAACATTTAATTTAAGATCTAAAGATTTTAGCATCGATGTCTTACATGCATCTCTTTAGAAATAGTTATTAAAGTTTGATAAAATTTAAAAAACCTTTTTTTTCTTACAAATATTACTTTTTTTACTTTTACTTCATTTACTAGATCAGCAATGTTCTTGAAGTCTAATAAAAATGATACTTTCTCTAATGTATGTGACTTTACATCCACTACACGAAATTGATATATGGGATCATAACACAGGAAATTTATTATCAAACATATTGTTGAGGTTATCTAAATAATAAAAATTAAATAATTATTGGCAAATTGAATAAAACTGATTGGGGGGATGTCTAAAGTTAAAGATGTGTTGCTCCACAATCTTCAAAAGTAGGAGCGGGTGGAAGAAATGATAAAACAAAGGAGAAAGGATTGAAAAAAGCAAACAATTAAAGAATGAAATACAACAAGGTTATTTTTAATTAAAAAGTACGAAGTGAAGACAAAAAGAAAAGCCAAGTCGAAATTAAACTAGCATATCCGATAGCTTGTTCAAGATAAAGAAAATGAAGCCAAGAGGGATTTTACTTCAGTAACTATTGTTAAAGAATGTATTATCAGGTGTTAATGATAAGATCTTTATATACTAAACTCAATGTTCAACTTGCTCTTACCACAAATATTTTAAAAGTTTTTAGTTAATTGGTTTTTGTGATTTTATATTTTGTTTTGATTATTGTCATTATGTACACGATTCCATATCCATTGTCTATTGTATAAATACATCGTAAGGAAATTTATTTGTAAATGGCGAAGTTTGTTATATCTTTTTTAATTATTCCTTTTTTTAGTTTTTTAAATCTATTATATACTTTATATATATATTATATATATATATATATATATATATATATATATATATATATATATATATATATATATATATATATATATATATATATATATATATATATATGATTATTATTATAGGTATGGGTGTTAGTCGTATTTATTCTTTCCCGTCGATGGAGGAGTCCAGTTCATCGGGTAACAATATGTTACACCATTTGTGTCTTGCTATCTTGTCTTGGACTTGTTATAGGTCGAATATTCTTGCCTAATTCAATAGGTAAGATTGATATTCTGCATTTCCTTAAATAATTTTAAAATTTATTCAACATTATCATTAAATTTGGCAATATAATAAGTCAGTCTAAGCAAACGAATTATTCAACTCGAAAAAATACTTTGTTTCAATTTGTATTAAATTATTATTTAATCGTAGCAATTGCAGTCAGTTTATATATTGTTGAGATTATACAAAAATGCATAAAATAAGATGAAAAAAATGGAAATTAGTAGAAATTAATTAAAAACTATTTAAACATTAAAAAATTTAGAAATCAAACTTTTTCGAGAGAAGTCGGCAAATGAGAAGTTAGAGATGTATAGAGTAATTTTAAAATTATGGGAGGTCCTTGGGAGGGGATTGAACCAAAAAACGAATTAATTGATTAATCTGATTAATTATTCAAGAAAAACCTATAAATCATTGGAAAATTTCAGAAATGACAAATTAGGTGATCAATACATCAAATATGGAAAACTGTTTCAATATAGTGTGGTCATCTCAGTAAGCGATATGATAGATTCCATTAGGAGATATGATATATGAGAAGAAAAAAAAGAAACAGAGGATATATAAATCTGTTTCGGCGTAGTGATTAAATATAAGTCATTTTGTTTGGACTCAATTATTGTTACTTTTAACTAAACACGAGGAAGCAGATTGAGAGATAATTCCTATCGACATCTTATTAATATCCTAACAATATTAATAATAATTGCCGCAAACTTTTTATATAAAATTTTATTTAAAACGCTAAATATTGTATTTAACCACTATAAACATAAAGTAATAATAAAAGTCAAATATGATTTATACAATGTGATATTGGTATCCGGACGTTTCATCTTCGGACTATTCATCAAGCGGACGATTCATCAAGAGGACAGCTCATCATGATATATTAATTTTCTTTGGATATATCTTACTATACGTATTACTATGTTAAAATAAAGTAAATAGACAAATTAATAGAAATTGCAAAGAAAAACCTCCATTATTTGTTGAACGAACCATCCTGTGATGAACCATCCTGTGATGAACCATCCTGTGATGAACCATCCTGTGGTTAATCGTCCGGCGATGAAACGTCCTAGAATCTATGATATTAAATCCACTGATTACAAAAAAAAAATTTATAATTTAACAAAAACATAATTCAACAAAAATTTGAAGAAATCTCTCAGTTCTTTGAATTTAACAAAATAAATACAATGAGCCTCGGAGGGGGAAATTCATTAATTAATTAAATTAATGCTCCAATATTATGTTCATAAGCAATTGATTGATATTCGATATCTGTAATCTCACGATCTAGATCTCGATATTTATTCTTCAAAGGGTTTTCATTTATTGAAAACATTTAACGTTGAACTGTTTGAAAATGTTCTTTTAGAATTTGACTACTGACTGTAAGTGCTTTCTATCATCTTGTATAATTAATTATAAACCTATAATTTATACGACTCATTCAAGTACTAATTTATATAGTTTATATAACTTATACAAGTTGGATTTTATTTCCCCTGAATTGTCGTTTTCTGTACTGAGTTTTCATAGAATCCTATTTGTACTAATGTAATCAGTTTGTTCAGTTTAATTATAAATTCCACTTGCTAAATCTCATTGAATGATTACCGTCCCTACATCGGTTGCATTAAGGTCTCAATTTCTAATGCGAATTCCAGTAGTATCGTGTATAGGAACAATTCCAAAATAAACGCATAAAACATTCGCAATAATTTACAATAAATTAGAATTTGCAAAAAATCGTGAAGAATCGAAATTGAGAATTTATTGGTCTTCTTAAAAGGAACTAAAGAAATTGAGAAGAAGGATAGAAAAATTTATTTAAATTTCAAATCAAACTCAAAATCGGGTTTATATTATACATTGTCTCGTTTTGGTAAAACGTTTTTCTGATTTGTTGGCAAGTTTAATACCTTTTCAGCTCAATCTACCTGTAAGTAGTCCATTTTCTCCTTCTGTTTCACTGTCTTTTTAGGGTGTAATTATATAATAATAACCTACAGCTTTGTACACAAACTATTTTCAAAGTTTTCAAGAAATGGATCAAGACTTCATTGATTTATGATGATTAATGATTTCCTAAGTTATTGCCAAAGTTCAATCTTATGAAGTTAAGTTCCTCACCTCCAGACCGAGTTATTTTCCCATATACATTTATAATATGGTGTTTTAATTAGGAAATAACCAACGGAACTGTGATTGATTCATTCTTTACTTTTTCCAAATTGTATTAAAAATTGCTTCAAATAGTATTATGTTATTGTAGCAATTATGTCCTGACCTAATAACTGTAATAGATTTGTTGTATTTGTTGGCATTTCTTTAACATTTGAATGTTCTGAATTACTATATCCGAAGGCATCATCGACAATCAATAGCATCTTAAAATTGAGAACTTTATTCGTATATTTTTGACTTCTTGTACAAGGTGACAGTAAAATATCGAGGAGGCTATCAACTGATGAGTAAACAATAAATCAAATCAGTAGTCCTTTATAGAAGCACGAAAATATTTTGTTAGATTGGTATTAAGAGAGGTTGGTTATTCATCCGGTAGTATAGATGATATTTTAAAGAAGAGATTATGACTATAACTTGATAACATCCTAGTATCATGATTGTTATGTAAAATAATACTATTTATTTATTATGACTTGAATAATTCCCTTTCATTTTTTATCCTTTCATAAACTTTAGACCATTCCAGTTCTGTTCCTGGTTGGGGCAATTACTTTCAGTTTGCTATATTTTTTATCGGCTGTACCGGTGCTAGGTTGTGGACTTGTCTAATTGCATTGTCCTTCGCAATTGTCAAAAGAAAAAGTATCGGTTTCCTAATGAAAACTCTAAAATATTTCTATACTTTTGGATTTTGGTAAAACATTTTCCTTGATATTGGATTTTTTTATCATTTAATCACTTTAGCGTACCGGTCATGATTACGGCCTGCATTCTAATTTTTGCCAAGAAACAAAACACCGCAGATATTGATCCATCTTTTCAATATGGGAAAATTCAAGTATTTTGACTTTATTTGCACGAATTATAATGCAAATTCTATTTATGTAGACAATTTGCTCGATATCTGTCTTGGCATTTAGTATCATATTGACAATTTTCTTTCTCATTCTACAGATTCGGTTTGATTTCCTTTCTCAAATTCGTTTGCCAAATTCATCAAGGGTAACTTTATTATTATTATTATTTATTTTTTTTTATTATATTATAATTTGGCATGTTTAATGAATTATATTGCGTTTTGAAAGGTTTTTCATTTATGCTAGAGCTAATTATTGTCTTAAGTAAAATTGAAGGAATTTGTGAGCTCAGCTAAGTCACCTGTAAAACCTGATGTGCTCAATGAGTAGTGAGATTCGTATAGAAATAAATAAATGATCGCAAATATATTTTGTATTTACAATAAGCAAGTCATGTAGAGCTTATTTCTCATCGACACAATGTTTTCAGCTTGTAACCTGGCTTTGGAAGGCGATTTTGAAAAAGTTCAGCCACTTTTCGCTCATAAAATGCGTGATTGCATCCTTCAAATTATATTTTGTGGCAAACTGCTGACCTTTCAGGGATTTATTGGTGTGTATTGTTATGTGTTAAGTTATGTCATGTGATATGATTGTTATATTATAAAGGATTTGTAGAGCTCAGTAGAGTCTCCTTTAAAAAGGATATATCAAGACAGCCGAGGTTCTTGTATGTTCGTGAGTGCAATCAAAATTATTTAAATAACAAACGAATAATAAATTTGCGACAACTTTAATTTATGTAAAGTAAAATAATACGCACTTTAAACTTTTCTATTATTTTCAAAATTTGAATTTGATCCATTCTTTGAAGCATAACGATAAAAATCATTTGAATTCTTTGCTTTTTTTGAATTTTTCGCACGGTGTTATGGCGATGTAGATTTTTTATTTCTATTGTTTGGCAAATCTCTATTGTATTCCATTTACTATAAAGAATTGATTTTTTATCGATTTGAAAGATAATTTTATAATTGCAAATTCATAATTGCAAATTATAAATAATTTTATAAAAAATAATAATAATAATAACACAGTACAAAGTGGTTAAACAAGTAGAGGCCCATTGGAACAAAATCTGAACTGTAGAGAGGATTGGGAAGTACGTTAAGTTCAAAATTCTCTACTGTATTTATGTGAATGGGAACGTTATCATGTAAGTGATAGAGCCCATATATCCTGCTGTTCTTTCGGAGCTTCCTTGTTTCTTGCACAAGTTTGGAGTGGTAGGACCTGTTAATTCGAAGACTACTTTCTGCAAAATCAGCCAGAATAATGTCATTGGTATCCCAAAACGCAGTTTATGACCTCATCTTATTAGAATAGACCTCTCCAGGTAGTTTCTACTAAGCTTTCGAAAAAATAAAGAGTAATGGAATGTGGAGCATGTCAATGATAAATATTAAAGGTGAAGGCAAGAAAGTATACTACAGGTGCAATGAAGTCAGAGCTTTACTAAGACAATGATAATTTTATAAATGATGACCTTTAATTTTTTTCAATTTCAAAATAATATTAAATAATGGACTTTTTTGTCTAATGTTTTATCTTAAATTGATTAATATATTTTTTCATTTAAATTAATGTAGTTCTTTAAATAAATTAATGCTGATTCAATATATTATTAATGCTCAATTAAATATTAGCCATTGTCTTATATGTACAATGGAATGGGTAATAATTCTTTTTCCATACAACTTTTAATGAATATTTCAATAGTGGACTAAATATATGTAATTATGGAGAATTGGTAAGGGTAAACAGCTAAACACATAAGAGGTGAATCAATTTTTGATTCATTTTAAGGGCTTCATTTCTGCGCCAAAATAACTATAGTGCTTGATACTTATTGAAATTGAGACTTATTACGTGTGCCACTTATCGAAATTTTACTGTATTTATAGTAAAATATTATCATTTTTATTTTTCGAAAATTTGACATATCGAATCAAAATTGTTAAATTTTTCTGGCTGATTTCTTATTCACTCAGTTTTTAAATGAAATAAGGAATAATAAATATTTTCCCAGAAATTATCAGATTGTACAGACAATGATGAAGACAGTGAAGAAAATCTGATCACACAAATGTCAAATGAATCTGATTTCTGTCAGGATCGAGAAGTCTGTCAATTGTAAATTTTTCCTGACGAAATGGATTCGGCTCATTTTTTTCATTTAGACTACTGCGTCAATATAGGGAGGAAATAACACTAGAAGAAAGGGCAGTTTTAGAGGCAGAACTTGATAATGAGTTCCAGTTAAATCGCCATAAGGTGTTGACAGTTTTGCTTCTTGTGACAATGGGATTTGTAAGTTCCTCTTTAGTGGATAATTTACTATTTTCGGTTTACCAAGGGATTCTTTTTGTGTCTGTGGAGATTGATTAACGAAGTGATCACTGGCATATATGTGGAATTAGAATTTTTGGATTGTGTTTTCAATTTCGGACAAGGATTTATTTTATGGGCTATTTTTGGACTTGATACAAAATTGATTGTTATTCCATTTAAAAGAAAGTAAGTTTTATAATGTGTAAAATTATTTTTTATTGAAGATTAAAACTTGTAATTAAATGGAGAATTTAAAAATATTTCATTTACATTTGCCGATCACACGCAATTTTGAAAACACAAAAATTTATTAATGATGAAACTTTCCAACAACGAAAGCCAAGGTTTTGTTGTTTTTTTTAACATTTGCAAAATATGGAAATATTAATGTAAAAATTAGAATCAAAGGGTTTATTATGAAATAGTGCCAAATTCATTACACTTTAATTTACATATACAGTGTAACTTCTATAAGCGGGGCACGAATTTTCCCATGTGACAGCTAATGGAAAATTTTTTAAAAACATCTAATGGGTATCAAAAATTAAATGTGCCAATAATTATTAGATAAATAAAACTGAAATTTTGAGATTAAAAACGCCAAATAAACATTCTAAAATATATTTACAACGAGACAATATTTAAACCAAGATTTTTATTAATATTATTTTAATGTTGATAAACAAATGATTAACTGAATTAAAAGAATTACCGTAAAATCTCGTGTATAAGCCGCGGTTTATACAGATAAAAATGTACAATTAATTTTAAAAAAGTGAAAATGCGACTTATCTAAATATAAAAATGGATTTTTGAAAAACTTGTCAAAATTAAACAATTTAATAATATATCATTAAACCAATATTTATTTTTTATTCAAAGCCATCAAATTCTTCACAATAATCGGTATTACTAGATTCTGTAATTATTTCATCGGACATATCTACTTCTTTTGATTCAGTAATTCGATGTTCTGTGTTACGAATAATATGAGATCGATTGAACCCTCCTACTATGCAATTTGAAATTACTTCATCTCATGATTCTTTAATCCAATTACAAATTCCTCAATAAGAATCTCTCTTCATTGCTCCCTTGATAGTGAATGAGTGCGTACAGGTTGACATCCAATTTATCCATTTTTCACGCAGTTTGGATTTAAAAGATCGATTAACAGATATATCAAGTGGCTGTAAAATTTTAGTCAATCCTCCAGGTATTACAGCCATCCTTGAACGTGATAGCTTTTTTAACATCTTCTGTCAAATGAGCACGTTTTCCAGTTGTAACGATTCTTATATTTTTTGAACCTTTTTCATTCATAGTTTTATTACTTGGCATGTTAAAACTAACTGGAACCTCGTCCATATTCCCCGAGTGCATTGTCTTTACACCCTTATTATTTTCTTCGCAATATTTTAAAAAAAAATTTTTAAAGACTTTTAATTCCCACTCAGTTGGTAAATTTTGACCAACATGTTCTTTTTCTCATTGATAGATTGTTTCTTGTCATAAAGTTATTACACCAACTAGTTCCAACTTTGAATTCAGATGCCTTATCTTTGTCTAAATTGGCAGCAATAACCAAAGCTTTATTACGAACTACTGTTTGTGATAATTGTAAACCTTTTTCACGTTCGTTCAATATCCACATTTTTAACTCCGTTTCCAATTCGGGCCAAAGTGGTTTTTCTTTCTTCTAGAAAGCGTACCAGGATTTTGAAACAATAAAAGTTCTTTGTCTTTTCTCCAGTTTTTGATTTGCTCCTCATCAACACCGTATAGTCTAGATGTAGGTCTGTTGCCATTTTTCTCTGCATATAAAATGATTTCAAGTTTTTTCTTAACAGGATATGATTTTCTTAATGTATGTATTCGATAAATGGGTTATAGCTAAAATATTTAAATAATGCCAAAATAATTAAAATTTAATCAATTTAAATAAAATATTTACATAAAAATTAATGAAATGAAATTTTATAATAATATATGTTTTGGAAAATTTTTATGTTAATTCCATGGATAAGCCGCAGCTTATAAAAAAATTTCATGTTTATAAGAAATTTAGACTGCGGCTTATCTGGAGATGTGGCCAATGCACGCGATATTATTATTAATTTTAGAGAAAATTGAATAAATAGACATTTTTTGTTCACAAAATATGACTTATTTTTGTTAGTTTATAAGGATGGTAGCTATTTTTATATTAGATAATTTAAAATATTATTAAAAGAAAATTATTCCAAAATATAAGTTGCCCCGCTTGGAGAAACGACACTTGATAAATTGTCAGCGTAGATTCTGCCAAATCCGTTCGTAAAGATACATTAACTTGGATCGAAGTGTCTTTTAGATTATCATTACCAAATCCATCGTGAATTAGTACTTCGATTTTGTTTCTGAGCGTTTCTGACATCTTTTTAATAATCGATTTCAAATACTTTTCTGCTTTATTAGCCGGTTCAGTCAGGTACTGATCTGTAATAATTAATAAATCTTCAGTCTCCTAAAAATATAGTTTCAGGTGCGATTTCTTCGGGTTTTACTGGGTTATTGCTTGAAATGTCATCATTAGTTTGAATTTCATCATCTTCGCTATCTAAGTATTCAATTAAACCTTTCATGTCAATATTTATTTGATTGTTATCATTTTCCAATTCTAATTGTTCTGATTCTTCTCATTTTACAATTAAATCCCGTAAATAAGCTTCATATTTCATCATAATCATTATAAATTTTCAACGTTCTAAGTCATTTATTTAAAAAAACAAATTTTCAAAATCAACAAAATAAATCCCTTTTTAAACAACTCGAAAATTCGAAAAAATCATTTAAAAAATTCAATTAATAAAAAAAATCCAAAAAATACATAACACATTCTCCGTGTCTTTGTGCACACACAGATAAATCCAATTTCAAAAACAACACACACACAGACGCGACAATTAATCTCAGGATTGACATTCACTTCATGTGCCAAAATACCTTTTTTATAAAATGTCCCGCTTATAGAGGTTATAGAGTAGTTATTAAAAAACTTGACAATGGATCAGTAAAGATATCAATGTTCTTTTGATATTCAAAAAATCATCGATATCTCTAATGATTCATATTCAAATTTGTTAATAAATACAATGTCAATTGAAAAGAAATCAGTAGTGAAAATTGAAAAAAAATTTTATAATATATATATTTACTATTATTTAATATTATTTAGATTTAATAAACTCTTCAGTAGTTTTCATGAATTATATATTCCAAAAGAAAGGGATCTGTCTCCAGAAGTAATTGAAATAAGAAATAAATTCTGTACATTTCATTTGGAAACTTGCCGTAATGAGATATGTAAAGATATGAGGTTGTTATTTTTTATATATTAAATAATCCGAATAATTTACTAATATTAATTACAGTACTTTCTCGCATATACCCGTTTTTTAAGTATAATGTCTTTTATCTAGCATGAATTTCCCTATGCAAAAGTTATTCACTGCATTTTTATAATTAAACAAAAATTAATAATTGCATATCACAGGTAACATATCAAACTTTGTGTTGAGAAATCTATTTCATTCATTTGCATTTAATGTTATAGGCTTTGAAATAGTTTAGAAGGCTAAATGAAACACGTCTACGCAACACATCTGATTCCAATAGAAAAGATTAACAAACTTGCGATGAACTTAATCGTTTCAGTATATTTCAATTATGCCAATATTTAATTAAAGGGAGATTGAAGCGTAAAAAATGAAAAATTTTTAAAAATTGTAATTAAGCTTTCAACGTTTTTTTTTCTACATTTAACAACGCAGCGTGGCGTTGTTAAATGCTAGAAAATGAAAATGTTAATGTTTCCTGGTCCTCAGCATCACTATATTGTAAGAAACTGGATTTAACCAGAAAAAAGTGACAGACGAAGCTGTTTCTCTTGAAATTACAGCCAAACGAAAAAGGTTTTCTTTAAAACACCGTAGGTTGTTGGATTCATCTTTATTGTGTTTGGATGAATAAGGATTCAACCTTCATACATTCAAAAAATATGGTTATTCTCAGAAAGATGTCCCTGTGAACATGGGTCGAAATATTAGCTTGATGGTGTTGATATCCCAAGAAAAAACTTGTCACATACAAAATTGGTTAATGGTCCTTTCAATTCTTCGTCTTTTGTTGAATTTCTTGAATTTTTGTTGACATTTGAATATATTTCAAAGTGGAAATGGTTTCTATGGATAATGCCCATTTTCATAAATCGGCTATGACAATTGATTGGTTTTTTAATAACAACATTAATTATGGCTTTCTTCCTCATATATTCCACAGCTTAAGCCAATTGAAGAAATATCCTTTTCATTAAAAAGTCGGTACCATAATATTAGACTATTTGTCAAATAGGCCAAGAAATAAAATTTTGTATGAATAAAATTGTTTCTGAAACGAACCGATAAAATGGAGTATCCTTTGGAAATTTTAATATGCATCTGAGAATGTTTCTCGATTTAGCGTTTTGTTGAGGATACATGAATAACAAAAAGTTAAATAATTTTCCAAAACGAATAAAAATGATCGGAGGAAAATAAATGAAGAGAAGAAATTGGAAAACGAAAAAGATACAGCAAAAATTAATGAAATCGAATAACGAAGCGTGACGAGTTTGTTTTTTTTATTAATAAGTAAAAATGAAAATGAAGACAAAAACAATTTGGGAATGGAAATCCCTTATCTTAAGAGTTGCACGAGATAATAAATAAATCAATGGAATAGTCGGGAAAATAAAAAGGAAGAAAACTAAATAATATGTACTCTATTAAAATTTCAAATATTCGATAATAACTATGAAATTCTTCTTAATCGAAATAATTTTTATGGGTGGTTTGATCGAGAATTTCCTCAGCTTATATACTAAATTTTTGTTGCTCTTGATTTTAAGTGACAAGGGTTCAGAGCCGTAGCTAGGGGGTGGCGAATGGGGCGCCGAGTCGAAGGGCGCCAAAACTGTGAAATGATCATTTAAATTTTTTTGCTTTTATTTCTTTTTTATATTAAATTTTTATATTCTGCTTTCCATGTTTACTGTTTTTAAAAGTTAAACTAAAACAAAACTGTTTTGCTGGTCTATCTAAAGGTTCTTGCAAACGGGCGACTGAATCCGAAGGTGGCTGATCATGAAAACAGTTATGAGCATAGAAAATGCTACTTAGCCTGGAAAGATCTTGAAAATCGTTTGAAAGAAGGAAGGACAATTGATGATAATCTTTAATTTCTTTTATTTAGAATTCAATGTTAAATGTTAAAGTTGATTACTTGATCTTTTCAAATATATTATAATAGTAACCTTAATAGGAACTTAATGATCAAAACTCTGAACTTAGGTTTAATAAATGCGGAGTAAATAAATTTTTAATATTAATGTATATACAAATGTATAATAAATATCTATAATTAATTGGTTTTCGTTATAATATAAGTTTGGTTAAGCATTGTATAGCTTTGCATCTTAATTTGACTCTTCAAGACCAATTCCATTCCTGTAAGTACATAATTAATGGGAGTGGTGGATTCTTTTGGCACCAGGGGCACCATTTTCCCTAGCTACGGCTCTGCAAGGGTTGTTATTTGTCAATAATATTTGTTATTTGAAAATAATTTTCTTTTTTTAAAAGTACAACATAATAATTGCTATTTTTAGTACCATCACGATTCCCGGCATCCCTGAGGTTAGAAATGTGATAGACTGTTGTAATTTGGTATATGTACATCATTATTTTGTAGAACCCTCTTTAAAAACTAAGGGTTTTTGCGACATACTATATATATACTATATATATATATATATATATATATATATATATATATATATATATATATATATATATATATATATATATAAATAAAAACGAAACGAAATCACATAAAATAAAATTGAATCAAATTATCATTATTATCAAAATATAATGATCACATTCTCATTATCATCATCAATCGATTGTCGCCACTAGTTGCTTGATCCGATATCGTCCACGTGTGTATTTATTCTGTACTTTTCCACATTCCCAAATGGGTTACGTGGGATAATGAGCTCTGAGGTTAAAAATTTTCAAACGGATATTTTTGAAAGTAATTCAAATTTTTAGTCCATTCGTCAAGTTTCGTTATATAAATTCTGACATTGATGGTTGACCAAGAAATAAGAGTTTGCTTGTCGTTAATTGAGCCTCGAATTGAAAAATTTTGCTGTGAAATTCAATGTCATTCCTCTCACTAATAGTTTTAAAATAAATCTATTCCCAATCTTTAAATTTTAAGCTTTTTGATTGTTGGGGTTCCGCGAACAGAAAATGTTTGTGAAAAACTGTTCTAACATAAGTTAAAAATTATAGAAGCTTATTTGAGATTGGAAAAGATTTTGTAAATTCATAATTTGAAAAATAATAATTTTTGACAAATTATAACTCATCTATTGGTTTGCACACAAACCTTTATTGTGGAAGTTTTTATTCCGTGCAAACAGATGTATTCAACAAATGGTGGGCTATTAAGATTTTTCTATCTGCACTACACGTGTATAACGCGCACCTCATCTTATTAATTCTGAAAACTTTTTAAAAAATGCTACATATATGCGAGAAAATACAGTAAAAGACATGAAAAATCATGAATTTCAATTTATCTCCTAAAATATTAAAATATCATAGTAAATCTAAAGAAATTACTGGATAAGTTGAACTTTTTACTTTGAAAGTGGTGCAAATTCATTTTTTTGTTATTGCAAGATATTTAACCTTTTAATTGCTGCGTCTGCAAATATACTTTTTATAGTTTTGAAAACTACTATTTCTGTAAATATTTCTGTGCCTACGAGAAAACTCACTCACATCTCTATATATCGTTATGTTTACTATTAGAATTACGTGATAGTTTATCCTCACATCGGTAGAGCTTGTTCTTTCCATAACTTAGTAGCGAAAGGTGTCTGTAACATACTGGTGACACAAATTGCACCCTGATAAAATCTAAGTTTGATCCCGACAAGTTCTTCTACTTTCTCTAAAACTATAGTCAATGAAGAACAGCCGGATTATCTTTTATTTTTCGATTTTCAAAAATCTGATTCAGTTGTTTTTGATATTTGATTTTATGTCGGCATCGCCACTTTTCAAATTGAGCTAATAAATATATTAAAAATAAATTAAATGTTAACAGTGATAATTTTCATTCTAATATTTCTTTTATATTGAGTGATTGACGTCTGTGTTTTGTTAGTAAATGAAAACAATAATTCTTCATATCACACAAACACCGTATCAAGTTTACTTACAATAAAATATAATCACAAAGAAAAGTAAGTTAAATTTATTAAAATCTCAACGTAACCGAAAACGGAACCAGATGTTTCATATCGTATGAAGATTGTTTATAATATGCATTTCCTTTGCAGGTTTACTGCAATGGGTCTTGAAGGCAGTTTTGTTTTGGATTACGGCGTTGTTATATGCGCCATAATTATATTGTTAGGTCACTGATTGTGCTCCGCGTATTCCCTAAATTTTGATATAAAGTTGTACTGTAATTTTGTTTTTAAATGACTCAAATATCGTATTTACTCGAATTTGTAGCATTTGTCTAAAATTTCCCGTTTTTTCATAACTAATGCTATAGCGATTTGGGCGTCCATGGTTGGTTTTTCCTTTGCACGACCCTGCTTCTACTTGTACACTCTATGAAGGTAATATGCAATCTATGGAGAATAATTTTACTTAATGTTATACTTTAGTTATACAACAGTTCTTAAAGCATTTTAATCTTTTTTTTATCATTATAGCTTCAACAATAGAAATGATTATAAAACTGAAACCGGGGTGACCTATGAATAACTGATTTGCATATTTACTATTGTCTGTTTCTGTAACGCATTTTTTGGCATTGTATTTGAATGGGTATCGGGTTTTGTCTTTCAAATTTTGTTGTGAATTTTCTTTTCTTTTTGATTCTTGTGAATCCTAGATGTGTATATTGAGTTATTTTTCCGTATTTTTCCGTGAGTTTCGGATTTATTTTTCTATGAAATTTGGTAATAAATATTTGTCTGATAATCTCAGTTCGTATAATTTAGACTCTTCGTTAATCTTTATCGCGGCGTGTTCACTGGTCGTCAGTTCATTGACTGGATTTTAAAGTCTGATTTGGAAGAGACTCGGATTAGAGCGCATGCGTTTGGTCAAGCGCTCCTGATTAGCCAAGTCATAGAGCATGTGAAAAGAAATCGGAATCTTATCGACTCTGCTGACTATTTCTATAGATTTTCTAAGACGACATGTGTTGATATTAAAGATATGGAGAATAGCGACCTTACAGAAACGGAGGAACTTGAATCCACACCGCAACATCGTTAAGAATTATTTAATATAAATAGATTTTTGTGTTAAATTGCTAATTGTTTTACAATTTATAGATGTTTTTAATTTGTTCTTTTTGTCTCTGACAATAAATATTCATAACTGGTTCCAGTAAAACGAATGCACATCCATCCCTCCCTGCCAAACTCCAATTTGCGGTTCCTCGACAAATTTGCAACTGGATATTTCCTGAAGCAATCAAGATGTCTCAGCAAGCATTGAATTGTTTTTTTCAAAAAAAACAACTTATAAATTTATTTGTCTAAGATGCGACGCAATTGACATTGGAGTTAGATAATGAAAAATTAAGAAATGTTTACGAAATAAATATTATAAAATAGAGGCTAATAGGTACAGGATAAATATACAAATGGAAAATAAATCATATTTACATTCTAAATCATCAATATTCAGTATCAGTGGGATTCCAGTTCTATTAGGGAAATCTTTGTTGACTGGAAGTACCTGTGTATAAATTTCATTTCAATTTATGATGACATATTAATGTAAAAATAATTGCAACATCTTATGTCCTGATGATGAATCAAATAATTTACACTCGTGACCATAGCAACTATATCAACTATCAGTTTAAAGCAGTGTTTCTCAACCCAAAAAGCAGTACGGACCGTAAATAATCTCAATTTTTTTTCACGACCCGTAAATTCAGTTTGACTTTACAATCTAATAAAATTAATAATTAATAAAGTGATTTGTTGGCTAAAAGAGACTTTTGAAATGAATTTTTTTGGCTTTTTATATCAGAAGCTTTTATCTCAAAGAAATCAATTGGTTTTGATTCCAATTCTTTGTGTTTTGAGTTCAAATGTCGTGATAAATTATTTGCTTTCATGCTTTCATTGGACAGCACTTCCCCACAAATGATACATTGTGGTTTGGGACAACTTGCATCTGATCAAGGCCAAGAAATAAATCCAAATCTTAAAAAGTAATGTTGTATTTGCGAACAAAACTTGACCTCTTCTTTTTTTCGGGTGGACATTGAACTTCTTCATCATTGTTTTCAACAGCTGTTGAATTGTTATTGTTAACCTTTATAACAAAATTGTTTAATGTTGCTTGTCTTTTTTTACGTTTCATTTTAGGATTGGAAAAAGTTTAGGATTATTAAAAACTTGATTAATTTTTAGCAATTTTTAAATTATATTTATTGATTAATTGTAAAAAATTAGCATTAAATAAAAATTTTTTCAAATTTGCTCACGACTCGCACAAAATCTTCCACGACCCGGTACCGGGTCGCGACCCGGCGGTTGAGAATCGCTGGTTTAAAGGCCTATGATGTTGACCCTACACAATGCACGTTGTAGTAAGTGATGTTAGAACTGTGAATTACAATTCTTGAATATTCTTTAGCCTGTTTTCTTTACGATTTAAACAGTAAGTCACCATCGTTGAAATAGTCAACATTCTTTGGCACGACTTCTATGGAATCCTCACGTCTGAGAATATCGCTCTGAAATCATTTATCCAATATTTAGACTAGTCTATAAAAATTTCAAACTAGTGATAAAAATAAAAACTGAAATTGAAATATGATTACTAGAAATAAATTATGGGTTCCCATCTCTCTCATAATTTCTGATCCCATGATTGACTTCCTCTGTTAAAAAAATTAATATATAGTAAAAACCCGAAGTTTCTTTTAACCTCATTATAAAATTAAATTTATTTATTTAATTTATTATTAACATATGTTTATTGCTATTACTAATTCATATATTAAACAATATATACCAATAAAATTAAATTAATGCAGCTTCAAAATTAATAAATATTGATTAAACATTGATTAAGTTTTTAGTTGCTGAAAGTGACCTCTGAGCAAGCAGAGGTCATCTAGAACTTTGTTTTTTTGAATGTTTTTTAAATATCTGTATTCTCTCTTCAAATAATCGTCATGTGAGCCTACCTTTTCAAATAGAGCTATCTCTCTGAAGTTTTGAAGCCTTTGATATGTATCGATGTGGTGTTAGTTGTGGACATGCGTTGCCATCATTTATTGTTTTATTAATTTCTTCTGCTGTAGTTAACGGTTGCGCGGAAATAATTTCAGTAAGTAGAGAAGCCTCGGGAAATTCGGAAACTATTGTAGACAATTCAGTTAAGGAAGTTGCATTCAATCTTTCAAGAAGATGTGCAATTAATTTACGGCACTTAGCTGGTTTTGGAATTATAATGAACTCTTCGTCGGATTTGAAGCATTATGTAGATAATACAAAATTTCGCTTAAATCTGTGTGAAATTACTTCATTCGAATAGTTAACGCTGCAAACAGCTTTTGACTAATAATATTGTCTGCCTTCTGTATTTTTTTTCAATTTATAACTAATACCAATATCGGCTGTAATAAGGTTAGCGTCTTGATGACATAGAACTTCGTCAGTAGCCTTTATGAGTGTGTTAAGATAAAAAGAGTGGGCGTAAATATAGATAGGTATATCTACATAGATAGATAAATAGATATAGATATGTTTAGTTTTACATCTATTAAAGTTTTTGGACACCTTTACATAACAAGTGAAATTGTAACATAGCCAATAGATTAATTTATCTACTCTTATAATCCTTTATTAACGGAATTTCATTCCAGAAATATTCTTTGGCATATTTTTTCAAATCATGATTTTCTTTTAGTAAGCTCTTAAAGAAATATACTATATTTTGCACTTTCTTTATCAGTTGCACGGGTGAAGCTTCATTTACTTCACATGTTCACTGGTTGCTGCCATGACCTACTTATTCTTCTCCGTGACATTGCTGTTCCTCACTCATTTTTGTTTTATTCTCACTTTCTATAAACATTTCTTACTTCAGTATCTTCGTCTGATTCGAATCTTTCTTCCAACTGTTTGTAAAAAACGTTAATAAATACAGCTTGTATTCGGTGTTCCTAACATTGTTGATTTGCTGATAAAAACTTTCCAAATTTTGTCATAGCACTGACTCCATCTGTGATAATAGTGTTGGGCTAAAACTGATTTTGAACCCAAGTGGTTGAATCGTGACTGAAAGGCGTAGCACGCGAACATTACATCAAGTCGAGCCAAACTAAAACACATTCGAACATTAACTAAACAATTAAACAGAATTCACTTAACACCTAAATAATAAGCCCAAAAGTAAAATAAAATGAAATAAACGCAAGAAATATATCAATTCAAACACTAGATACATAACAGAAGTAAGCAAATTTGAATTAATGGCGATAAAGAGAAGTTAGAGAGATTTCCACAAAACAACATCAAAAAATGAATTAGAGATAAAAATTACAGTAGGAATAAAAAGAAAAACTAGAATATTCCGTAAAATGGAAAAATCCATCATGGCCGCCAAGTAATTTTACAAAGTTAACTAAAAAATAAACATTTAATAATTGTATGCATAAAAAGTAAAAAGAAATAACATAAGAATTAAAAGAAATGAGAATTATATGTTAAAATCGCTAAAACAACATAGAATATTCTGGAAACCGCCAATTTCCATTATGGCGGCAAATTTAATTAAAAATTAAATAAAATATAAAAATAGGTAAGTCTTGTATCGCGGAATGCCAGGTGATCAAAATTTATATAAGCAGATCGGGAACTTTGGTTTGTTTGTATTTCCAAGGTCTGAACATATAACACTAAGGGTTCATCCCACTGAAGTCAAGTGGACCGTAATTTCCTCTTTTAATATAATGTAATCGGTCTATAGTGCACGACGACTACATACCCAAAATCAACACTCAAAATAGAGTTTATCTTACTATATAGAACACTAAGACCTCGCTTCTCAAACGTTCAGTGGGTTAAGGAAAACGAGCATCTAAACGTTATCGGCGCAAAATCAACACAAAATACAATGTGATTATAGTCGTTTTAACATCAATGAATATGAGAAATAGGGTATATCATCGTGCTTTTGTAAGAGCCGATCCCTTTTCAAACATTAATTTCTTCTTTAACTTTAAAGGTATAAAATAAGGGCGGATCTCTGTAAAATATTTTCTCAAACTATCAACCTTAAGTTTGTTGGGTTATTGAGTTGGTGACAATATTTGTAAATTCAAATTTTTACTCTGACTCCAAAGCGTGTTTATTAATTCACAAGTCAACAATCTCGAACACGATAAGCTTTATTAATATCCTCACGGGATTGTACAAATTTCAATTACAACCAATTAACTATAAACCAATTTATCACACAGAGCTTATTTCGACACTACGTGAAGAAATAGCCCTTTTTGTAATCACAACAATAATCACTAGCCGTCAACTACTCAATTACAGGATACGTTGATCGATTGTTCTATTTGCTTTGACCACACAATTTATTTACTCCACTTCCACTTTATATTTAATTTTACAAAAGATTCTCGTCACTTTTCGTTTCACTCCATTTTTGATTCTCCTTTTAACTCTTTTCGTCTCTAATTTTACTCTACTTTTTGTCTCTAGTTTCGTAATATTTTAGCTCTACTTTTCGTTCTGTTTTCGTTTTTCTTTTTGGTCTCTCTTCTCGGTCAACTGTTCTGCTTTATATAGTCTGTTTTATTTGTGGCATTGGCGACACATTCTGTTTTCCATTTTCATTTTCCTCTACGTAAGCCTTATCTCTGACAGATATCAAGATATTTTTCCATTTTCCTTTTTATTAAGCAGCCTTGTCCCGACAATTTCGCTATCTTTGACAAGCTGTCAAGATACGGCTTTTCCCCCTAATTTGTTTTCCTGTAATTTGAAATTCCACCTTCATTTGTACTTCTTAATTAACAATGACCTTGGTTTTAATTTCTTGTTTGTCTTCTTTTATTTGATTTATCTTTCTCATTTTTAATTTCTTTTTACTTTCATTTTCTTTTCTGAGTTCCCATAGATCGTCCCGTTTGTCATGGCGATCTTTCCTCCTGGTAATTTATTTATTTATTATGTTATTTATCATTTAGGTATCCTCAACAACTTTCAATTCAAGGGAATGTATAAGTTAAAGTGAGGTCAGATCCGACCGATAATTTTGAAGGTAGTTTCAACTTTAATTTAAGGAGAGGTATATATTAAAGCATGGTAGATCACCATTAAAATTTTTGGCGCTAGTTCTAACGGGAGTTATGAGGGGATAGGCTAATGCGATGCAGACAACTCCTTCGTAAAAATTTCAAATACATTACGCATGAATTGGGTTTTTTGTTTTCGGTTTGGCTATGAAATTGAAGTGATTGAGTGTCACGTCTACAGCTAGGATGGCAAGGTAATTAACAAGTTCGAATATCTATTGGACACTCAGTAAACCCGAACGTCGTCGTAAACGGCCCCGCGATGAAGCTTGTATCCCTGAGCACACAACTGTATCTGAATTTATGTGATTAACAAGTGTGATACCATAATAAACTAAAATGTAGTTATTTTGTTTCCAGCTCGAATGCTTTGAATTCCATCGGGTCGACACCGACTCCAGGAGTCGGCCACAGGCCTTCTATCGGCAGCCCGCAAACCCATTTGAATATTTGACCTTT
>CAUHTR010005734.1:0-14940 GCA_959609185.1 Schmidtea polychroa | reverse complement strand
ACTGACTATTTTAAATACATTCTTCTCTCTAGGTTGATCTCCATATTTCAGTCGAGATGATTTGTCATTTGTTTCTATAGGTGTTCATGATTCTCTCTTTATTTCTTTTCATTAACAAAACGTACGTATAAAAACAACATCTATTTATTTATATTTTTACATAATATTTTCAAATTATGTTTAAACCTATATTTTAAAGCCCCAAAATATTACAAAGACACTAGTAAAGAGGAAAGCTATTAAATTAGTAGCAAAGATAAAAATTTTGGATCGTCTACAAACAGGAGAAAAGATGTCGTCTCTCACCAACTTGTATGGAATAAACGAATCTACAATTCAAACAAAAAATAAAAATCAGAAAACTGTTAGAAAATGTGTGATATCCGAATCCTTAATAAGTTCAAATTTGTCTTGGTACACCCATAGATACTGCTATATAAAGGTTGAAAAAGGCTTTGATGATCTAAATCGAGAATGATACCCAAAGAAAATTCCTAGTGATAACAATACAATATTATATAAAGCTATAAAATATATAACATCATTAAAGAACAGGCTAAATCAACATCATTTACTACTGAATTAACATTAAATTTCACTGATAGTATAGGGTTAGTAAATGGATTTACAAAAAAACACTCCCTCCATAATCTTAAGATCAAAGGCGAGCTGGCAGTATTTCCTCGACGAAATCCAAGCCAAGATATTTCTATCAATATTTCAGCAAATTATCAAAAGAAATTCATACTCCTGATAAAGTATTTAATGCCAATAAAACTGGGCTGAACTGGAAAAAATTCCGAGTAAAACGTATTTGGTAAGATTTGAAAAAACAGTAAATGGTTTTAAATCAGGAAAAGATAGTGTGACATTATTATCCTATAGGAATGAAAGTGGAGATAGAATTATGAAACCGCTATATTATCAACCATGCTCTAAAACCGCGAGTTATGAAGAATATGAATATAAAAATGTCTCCCAGTACATTGAATAGGAAATAAAATAGCATGGATGAAACAATTTTTACAGAATGGTTTCATAACTAATTTGTAACGAAAGCAAAAAGCACTATGAAAAAAGAAAAATCTGAATTTAATATGAAATCAATGTCTTCATTTACGCATTTTTTATATGATAGAATTAGTTTGTGCTCCTTGTCTTTTATACACGGTGTCTGTCAAGGACGTGTGTAGCGTGCAAATCTAAGGATTTATATATATATATATATATATATATATATATATATATATATATATATATATATATATATATAATTGAAAATTGTATTGAGGCACATATATCCCTTTAATGTATTTAATTAAGTGGAAAATTTAGATAATTTTTTAATTCGTTTTTTATCTGCAATTATACTTTTAATCTGCAAAATATGGGTAAATTTAAAAATATAAATAATTCAGTTTACATTAATTTTTATTATTCTCGGTAATAAAATTAATAAAATTAATAAAATTAATCATTAAAGATTAAATATTGAATAATTCTTAATAATATTTAATTTATTTCAATTTTATTTAAATAATGTGAACACGATTTATTTACATTTGACATTCTTAAGTATTGCTAATTTCTTATTAATCATACTTATTTCAAGCAGTTTCCATTACATATAGAGTTAAAAGGAAAATCCAAAATAACAAGTACCGCCAAAACATGAACCTAGAGTTGGTAATAGTTCCTATCATAAAATTCATTAAATATTTTAAATCTTCTAATTTTTAGATTATATAATTGGACTTTGCTTTTAAAATTCAAGGAACATTTGATAACCTATCTTCATGGTAAAAATAATCATCATTTTTATTGCAATTTGATTTATACTGAACTTTCCATTTTTGAAAAATTTGGAATAATGAAAATATTTTAATAGAAATCCATGGTTTCCTAGAAGCATAAGCAACTCACAAAAATAACTAGTAAAAGATAGGATTCTCTGCATTTTTTTTGAAAAAACCTTTGAAATTTGCAGTAAAGGTTTATCACAAAATTTTTTTTTACGATAATTCGGATTGTATAAAATTATATTTTGTTTTTGATATCGGAGTTTTAATATATTGGAGTTACTGCTGGTATTGGGTTTCCTTTTTCCTGGCAAGTTATTGTAAGTTATTTGTTAATCCATTCAAACCTCAAAATAGATGCCTCGTAAAGCCACTTCTAATTATGCGACATTAATGTGCAGTTGTTCATCTTTCTTTATCAGCCATAACGCGTCTTCAACAATATTTTCCTTGATTTCCAAGCATACTCACACTATAAAACCACTTAAAACCAGTGATACCAACTAAACAAATTAGAACTATAAAATATACTAATCGCCATTTGGGGATTGCAGTAACTAATGGGTTAAGTAGTCAACAATCAAAAATGCAAAATTACAGAAAAGCAGTGCCTATAAAATGAAAGGCTATTGTGTTAACAATGTAAAACCAAACTAAAAAATATTGTTGCAAATTCCTTATTTTGCTTATAAATCTTGAAATTTATGTAGTGAAAATAAAAAAGCAACTTTAAATGATTGATTAATTATAAAATTATTTAATTATGAAATTTATAAGTTAAAATGAATTTTATAAATATTGAAAATATTCATTACCTTAATTATCTCAACCATTTCATCTTTTTCAATTGTCCCATTTCCATCGATATCGTACATCTGAAATGCCCATTCTAATTTCTCCTCAGGTTTACCACCAGAAGTAATATTGATAGCCAACAGGAATTCTTTGAAATCAATTTTCCCAGAATTATCTTTATCAAATGTTCTAAATACATGGATACAAAATTCCTCAGCATTCCCGTCTGGAAAGAAACCCGAATAGACTTCAATGAATTTCTTTTTGCTCAACTGACCAGAAGGACAATCTCTCTAGAATCATTAAATATTAATCATACTTAGAAATCAAATTTTTTAAAAAATAATGTTAATATTAAATAATCTACGGCAATAGAAATCTTTTTTTAATTATTTGGAAATTTTCGACTTATATAAACTTATTAGAAATGGTTGAAATCTAGCTAATTTGTACTCTTTAGAATTAGGTTTTCTTTCTGTGTTTTTTTGGTTTGTATTCTTTTAACATATTGAAATACAAAATAAATACTTTTGAAATGAAAATTTTATGATTTTCATCATCTGTAAGCCATCAAAATCTATGATTAACTGATACAATTAACAAGCAATAACGTACTAAGTTTTATACAAAAATGCAAATAAATACTCAAGAAGTTTGTTGTAACTGAATATATTTTGAATTGAAATGTGACCTAATCTACAATGATTATCAAAATTCCTACAGATCATTTTAAAATCTTGTAAGATTTATTTATTAATTTTTGGAAAATATAACAAATAAAAACATTTTTTTGGTTCAAGGACAAATAATTTGAAAAAAAGAATATTAGCTAGATTTAAATAGTAATAATAATAATAATAATAATAATAATAATAATAATAATAATAATAATAATAATAATAATAATAATAATAATAATAATAATAATAATAATAATAATAATAATAATAATAATAATAATAATAATAATAATAATAATAATAATAATAAAATATTTAAAGGCATTTAATAATTGAATATATTTATAATATATCCTTATTTGTCATATCAAATTTCATTATCTGAAGCCATTTAATTATAAAATAATTTTTATTTTCATTTGAATTCATTTAGTTTTCATGTGAACAAACAATCGGAAAAAAATATCATTGAATAATTTTAATATATTTCTAAAACAAATTATATATATATATATATATATAATCATTTCTAAATTTTCATTTTTTATAGAGTAATGAAAATGTAAGAATAGGCTAAAGGCAAAAAGCATTGTAGATTATAGATATGGTGACTTACCTGTGTAAGATTTCAATATTGTTGTTAAAAACTTTGTACTAATTTATGGAATTTATTAATTTTGTAAATATTAAAGTTATAAAGATTTATTTTTTAATTTTATATTAATCATCAGTATTAGATTTATTGTATTCTTTTAGTAATAACAAGGAAAGAAATTCTTCTGAAAAATGCGTTTCTGATTTACATGCTTTAGAAAAAACTTTCATTTAAAAAATGTTAAACCAGAATCTTGATGGTTTATAATTATTAAAATATTTATTTAACAAAAGAAAAGATAATTTCAAACTTGATAATATTGATAAGAATAGTCATGAAAATAATAATGAATTATAATTGCATTATCATTAATTAGTCAAATTCTATAAAATTTAATAAATAGACCTAATATATAAGAAATGAGCACCGAGTTTTCATACCCTTAATTTAAATTTCCATGAGGCATATAAATGTCTTTATAGCTATATAAAATTATGAGTTGTTTCTTTTAAAAATTGTATTCGATAGTTAATCTCTTCCAGCTGATTGCAAAGAAAATAAAATATGGACAATTTACATATGTGAAACCAATCACGAAGTTGTTTGCTTAAGAAATTAAATGCCCATACGCACACTTTTATATTTGAAATTCAACTCATGAAAAAAATATAATTTAACAATTCTTCTTCACATTAACTTTACTTATATTTAGAAATAAATAGGCATTAGAACAAATTAACTCAAACCATTTGAGGGCAATAAGATATATTATTCAACATAACATATAAAAAAGACATCTACATTTTTTTACTTTTATATGCTTCTTTCCTCGGTTTTTTCAATAAATTATAAATCAAATAATTTTACACAAATAACACTTGTTAAAATAAGAAAGCAGAAATTGAAAATAGTTAATAATAATATTTATATGTCCATTTTTTGACAAAGATTTATGTTGAAAGTAAATATTTTTTAAGAAGGACAATTATATTATAATTTATGAAAGATAATATTTTAATGATATTTATTAATCAAATTTTATTATATAACAAAGAATTCCGACTGAAGAAATTTGAAATATAATTTAATAATTGTTTTATACTTATTTGCACAAGTTATGAAAACTTCAATTTTTTGATATGAAAATTAATTTTCGGCAAAACTTTAAGCGTAAATTTTCAATTTTAATAAATATATAATTTATGGAAGAAATTTTATTTTTCAAAACTTTATTTTGTCTAGAGAATTTTTAATTAGATTTTCATAAATCAAATTGATTTATTTAACTAACATAGATTATTGGTCATAAAAGCGTAAATTTCTTTGATTAATAAAATAAATTTTCACGAGTATTGCTAAAATTTAATTAAATTTTTCATTCGCAAATTTGATAATCTATACAAATTTTCAATGTTTTAATTAATCTGCAAGATTATAATTTTTTTTTGAATATTACCATCAAACGAGAAAAGCACAAATGTCGGTGGGTCCGACAATACACCAACATTATTATACATGGTAATGGAAAAAGCAAACAACATTATTTTTAATAAATTTTAGAATAGCTATTATAGCTATTAATATCAAAGTCATAATGCATACATTTGGTGTTATACCAAAAGAGAAAACAATAAAAAAATCAGACATTACAAAAAAGTAAGTAATTTTATTTACTATTACCTAGGCCGGTTTAGTCGTCATTCAAACTCAAATAATTTATATAGGTACATACTTCCAGAAATTATTTTAACGAAATAACAAACACGAAACATAAGAAATGAACATTTATATACTTCCAATAATGCATCTATATACATAATTTTATTAAATGTTCATGTGAATCCTCCACGTTGAGAAATTTAAAAATTCTCAGTATATATATAAAAATGGAAAAAAATATTTGAAATTCTTAAATAAATATTTTTTAAGAGTCCTTTACAGGATTTTTATGTATTTTTTCTGATCGTTTAAATACATCATCACATCTATAATTACAAGATGCATTTATATTTTAAAATGATTTAATATTAACGAAATTCTGGAATTGAAAAACTAATAGTTGAAATGAATAAATTACAAAAAATGAAATTGATGATTGGGTCACTAACGTTAGCTGCCAAGACAGCTATTTAGTGCTGATATTTATGTTATTAGAAGTACCAAAATGACAAGTTTGCAATACTAAGTTATTTTTTATATTTGAGGGATTGTGAAAGAAAATAACTAAGTGAAATATTCTTGAAATTGCCCATAATCTAATTAGTTTCATGGCAAGTCTTAATTCTATTGTTTGATTTGAGATAAGAAGTTATAGGGTTTTCTTCTATTACTGTGACCTTGAAATTTATTAGTGTTATTTTTAATGATATTATCAAAATATAATTTATAATTTTTTATTTATATTATTATATGAACTATATATATATATATATATAAATATATATGGCCACATTATTAATCATTAAAAGATTAAATATAACACATTAAATATTATAACATCTATAAAGTAAATAAATAATATTTATTCAATAGCTATTTTTCTTGACATATATTATCCTACTGTATTTCTGTTTTACAAGGAAAAACAAATAAAAAGAAATATAATGAAAAAATTCTCTCAAATAGAAAAGAATTTTCGACAAATTGCAAATTGGTAAATTTCTCGTTTATCTTTTATCTCAAAATTTATAATTTGGCGGATTGATTCTACAGAATATTATGGTACATTTCATTTTATTCCATTCCTTTCAAATTATAGATTTGCATTAAAGTTTTGCAAAGTTTTGCACTTCTTTTAATTTTTGTTTGAAAGATAATACAAATCTTTCAATTTTTCAATTTTCAGCATAGTTTTAAAGTTTTATATTTTCAAACATAACAATAATTATAACGATAATAATAATAATAATAATAATAATAATAATAATAATAATAATAATAATAATAATAATAATAATAATAATAACAATAAAGTGATAATTTAAGCTTTTTCCCGCGAATAATGTATTTAATGAAAACATTTTCGGCTATAATATAGTCCTTGTCAATCTCCATAATAATAATAATAATAATAATAATAATAATAATAATAATAATAATAATAATAATAATAATAATAATAATAAAGAAAATAAGAAATAAGAAAAAAATACTATAAAGACATCAATTTGTCAAATATCCTGATCATATTTAAAAACAAAAATCAACACGAAACCTTTTAACTTTTCATATTAGTTATAATTGAAAATATTCATTTGGCTTGATATAATTCATACCAAAATTTTTTATTCATTCTAAAATTGAAATGTATTAGGTTTCTGTTATTATTCCGCGAGAGACAAAAAAGAAAAACAAGTTAAAACCGATCTATTCAAGTCCATTAAGTCAGAAATTTTCAATGATGATCAGGGGAAATATAAACGAATGCATTTGGTCATATAATTAATAATGAAACAGAATTGTCTGGAAATGAATAATAGATAAACTATAGATGAATTTATAAATAACTAATAAACTGATATTTGTTTTAACAATGCATAGAAATTGTTTTTTTCAAACTAAATGAATATATTGTTGACAATTTCTATGACAAATTTTACTTTGATAAAAAGATTTATTTCATGTAAAACCGGAATGAATAAAATAAAATTAATTAATAAATTAAAATTGTTTTAGTTTTTAGATAAGTGGGTATTTAAAATCGTTTAATCTGAGTTTATTACACGACTCCAATGAAATCCAAATAAGGTGAAAATTAGTCTACCATTAGAAAGTACATAGAATATCATTCTACATTTCATAATTTTTTATATTGATAGTCTTAAATTATCGCTTTAATAAAATAAATGAATACATTTCTAGTTAATTTGTATAGTTAATGAATCATTTTTCCATATTAATCATATTCTACGCGATAATTACTGTATAATAACAATATTAATTAATTGTAAAACATTTCGGGTGAAATTTAATTATTCGATGACAATTATGTTTTAAAATAAAAACAACTTAGCAATATTGTTTTGTAATTTCATTTTTTCATTTATTGTGTTTATATGGGAATTTTGACATAGACTAATGTCATTCTTTCTTGATCATAGTAAATTAATTTATCTTTTCATTTTTCTTCAACATCAATAATATAAATATTTTTATACACATTTTGAAAAAACAATTAATCTTTCATATACACATACACCAAACATTAATGATAACAGTATACACAGTATACATTTCTATTTAAATATCCCAGGAATGGTCAAATGAAATAATATTTGTACCTAGTTATAGATAATTATAAATGCTTTTAACATAACTGTTTGAGATATTATATATATATATATATATATATATATATATATATATATATATATATATATATATATATATATATATATATATATATATATATATATATATATATATATATATATATATATATATTTATATATATATATTCTTCTTAATATGTGAAATTTCTTTTTATTATTTTAAGTGCATATCTTCAAACAAATCACTTCTTTGTTACATGTGTTATTTGGTAAAAAAAATGAAGATATTTTCTTCAAGTATCTCCAATTTTCTTTTAAATTTTCAAAAAAATGTTATAAAATATGTATAAAGCTTTTATCATCTGTCTGCCATTTTTCCAAATTTTTACTTTTGCAATGCTATTTTAGCCAATTTGTTAATCATTTAAGTATTCACTAAAGCTCTTCTCATACTTATTTTTTCATAGTGCTTTTCAAAAAATTTAGATTCACTGACAACAATAAATATTATTCATTCCCATTAGAAATTAATTTTAAATAATGATTTCTCGAATAAAAAGGAGTTTTATTCAATTATTATTATTATTATTATTATTATTATTATTATTATTATTATTATTATTATTATTATTATTATTATTATTATTATTTTTGATATTAATGATTCTGTTACAAACCTTTGACAGTGAATAACTTTAACATGAAAAATTATTTATTGTAAAACTTCAGTTTTTTCGGTAGGAATCAAGGACAAAATGTTGCCGTAAATGTGATTTAATGCGGTACAAAATATTTGGACTAAATTAAAACATGCTAATTATAGATCTTCTTATACTTTTGTATTTCAATTTGTTACATAACTAACACATTAATTAGATACATTCAATTTTCTGTGTTTTTCACAGATTAATTGCTGTACAATATTTCAGATTTCACAATTTATTCTTTTGGACCAATAGGAAATTCCAGGAATTATTTAGGTTTTCCTTCGTAAGAGAAAAACATTTAAAATTTCTAAACAAATTATTTCAACCAATAAGATTTTGAGATACAGTCAATAAAATAATAAAATTTTTAATCTGATACAAATTTAAAAACAAAAATTTTTAATTAAATTTATAATCATTAATAAGATTTTATGTGACTGGATACAAAAATTGAATCGTTTAATAAATTCAATACAACTTTGTTTCTATAAACGCAAAATAATAATGACTCAATAATGATGTTAAAAAGACAATATTGAAAATTTGTGTAAAATCAAAATGGTTTGAACTATATTCGAAGATGAATGAAATTTGAAAAATAAAAAAATGGATAAAAGCTGATAATAAAAATAAATGATTTAATAATTCCAAATGCTTTTATTCTTTATCAATGCTGCACAAAGCGGGTATCCTCGAAAGTATAAAAATTAAATTTTTGCATTATATTGTAAGTAAGTTATTCTTGCTTATCAGAATATTTTTACTAATATGATTTCGTTAAAAAGGAATAATTTCATAATTATTAATTGAAAATTACATTAATAATAACAAAATCTTCATGAGATTAGAAACTACGGAATTGCACTATTGATTAATTGGTAATGAGAATTTTGCATGAAAATATTTTTCAAAAAAATCTTTTAAAAACGTTTTAGTAAAAAATTAAATTATTTTTTATTTATTTTGTAAATGAAGTTTATATTGGTATTTTCGGCAATAAAAATTCTGCTTTTATCGATCACTGTAAATACAGTCCTGGTCGCATGAATAGTTTTACTAACATTATGTTTCGTTTACTTATTGAATCTTTTATTATCATTAATTTAGAAAAGAATTGTCCTAAGAATAGATGAAAAACTAATAACATAAAATATATTCATCCGACGACTGGCAAGTAAAAATGAAAATTTTAATCCAAACAGGTCGGACAGTAATTCTTATTATTATCAATGATTTATGGAAACAGCAAATAGTCTATCAATTGTCTTATTTATTGGATCGAATGATTTCAAAGTGGTCTGAAGAAAGAAATATAAGAGTTGTGGAGTAGCTTGTAGTTTATCAAGATCCATATATAATAATTTTGAGACATCTTACCAGTGAAATTTGTGATGGTGAAACGCATTACAGAAATAAAACTATAAAAAAAATAAATAAAAATTGGTCTTTTCTTGAGTTCATAAAAAAGATATTTCAATCTCTTACGAAAAAATATATGTTCCATTTCCGTTTCTTTAATTTCATAGAAGTGATACTTTTTAAGTGACTTCATAATTATAAGTATATATTTAAAAACTAAATATAAACTTTAAAGATTAATTAAGTAAATTACTTTTTAAATAATATTTTCAAATTAACATTTTAAATGTTAAATGTTTATGAATTTAAAATAATAAATTTAGTATGTCGATGTGAATGAAATCTGTCCTTCTGAAAATATCAATATTTGACACAGAAAAAACTCAAATGTATTGTGTATTTTAATACTATCGTAAAAACTGTGTTTTATAAGAAATAAATTATTGGAAGATTATTATTTTATGGACATGATATATACAAAATTCACAGTAGTTAATAAGAACTATTAAGTTATTAGATTTTCGATATTCATAAGTCAGGTACGTAGTTCATTCAATAATGCATCGGACTAACTAAGAAAGAAACACAACACAAAAACTTAAACAACTTTTATTGAACTACATCAAATGCTCGTTCGAAAAACACATTTAATTATTTTTCTATATAACTATCATTGCAATAACCAGCTTTATTCCATCGAATAACCAAATCTTGAAAGGCACCAGCAAAGAAATGTCCAGGAAACTGTGCAAACCACTGTTCAACAAATTGCTGGAGTACATCTGATGTCTCAAAATGATGGCCACGTAATGCTTTCTTCAGATGTTTGAACAAAAGAAATCGCTAGGAGCAAGGTCCGGGCTGTAAGGTGGGTTTTGGAGAAGTCTAGAAGAAGTCTAAAACCACATCCTTCAACATTGCTTGTATGGACAGGAGCATTATCAACAAGGAGCCAAATTGGAAATTTTCTTGATTTCCGTTTCTTTGCACGGCATTCCTCAACCAATTTGGCATAGTATTGACCATTTATTGTTTGTCTATTAGGCAAGAAATCTAGGTGAATGACTGCACTTTTGTTTCAAAACACTGAAACCATCAGTTGTTTTCGATGCGAGGTGCCACTTCTCATCTTTAGAGGAGGTTTCTCTTCTACATGTTTCCATTCAGATGATTCCCGTTTGGTTTCAGGTAAGTATAATGAAAGAGGTGTCTCATCCTCAGTAACAATATTAATAATAAATCCATCACCATACTGATTCAGCAGTTGCAAATTTGACAATGTACTGTTGAGGCACATTTCCTTCATGTCAGGAGACAGAAACTTTGGTACAAATCGTGAGCATAATTTGCGATAGCCTAATTTCCCAATGATGTTGTGACACTTATTTTAAGTAATTCTGCTATTTCACCAACCTTAAGTTGACTTTTAGCTCGATTTTTGATTGAAAATTTCAGTTGGTCTGCCAACATTGGAATAATCCTGGTGCACACTTTCATAGCCATGCTTGAATAATGATATCCAACGACATATTGTGGATCTAGAAGGACATTTGTTGCCATATGCAATTGCCATATCACGAAATATTTTATCAGGCGACTTCTTTAAAAGCACATAGAATTTTATAACCCTTCTGTATTCCACATCATCCATTTGACAAAAAATGGAATTATAAGTACGTACGTCAGTCAATCAGATTATTTAATTTATGCATATAAACAAACATAAAGGTAGGTGTTAAAACCAATTGGTTTGATTGGTTTTTCATGTTTCTTTCTTAGTCAGTTCCAGGCATTATTGAACGAACTACGTATTTTCAATCATAGTAAAATAATAAAATATCTAAATATTAAAACTAAAATATTTATGTGACATGGATTGTAAATACATAATGCATTAATATTGGAGAAATAATTTGAACTAATTATTTACATTTCTGTCAAATGTTGATGGAATTACTCTACACGTTCATTTAAAATGTTATGAAAAATTAAAATTGTATTTATTCCAATTTATAATAAGTATAACGTTGATAAATAATTATTTCTCCTAAAATATTAACTACTTGAAAAAAATATTATCCTGAATCGGATGGAAAGAAAACAGTCTTAACTGGATAATTTAGTAAGATAAGCTTTGAAATCATAAGGCAGTATCAAATTAAGAACTGATTCAATCTATATAAATTAACATTTAAAATAAAATTATTCTAGAATAAATTAAAAAGATAAATATTAATACCCATTTTATGTCAATCTTTATATTATTTTGATGAAATGTAATTTATAAATTTATGAAATTTACATGCATCTATTTCAACTTTAGGTTAAGAAATACAAATTAATTAAATCTTTTATCAATAATGACATCAATTTAAATATAAGTAAAATGCCAATCCAAAATAAATAAATTAAACTACAAATTTTCGAGAACTAGAAATATTTCGAGAGCCTCACTGTCATCATCAGGTAGATTAGAAATTCAAACTAAATAAATCTAAATTGCTCTTTTTCAAAAAAACTAATTCATTAATTTTTAATTAAATTTTGCTAAAAATCATAAAATTCTGTTTTCTCAATTCAAATTTTTAAAAGTTTTAAAACTTTCAAAACTTATAAAAGTGTAAATCAAACAACATCTCAATAAAATGTTCACAAAATTGTGTTTACTAATATTAATCAATTCCTTCAGTCGACAGTGATCAGGAACTTGAGAACGGAAATGACAGGCAGTCATTCCAATGAACGTGGTCTTTCGCCCATGACATAAATATTCATAACCAAGATCCGAACACAATCTAAGTAGGACTTCAAATCCACTAACAAACATGAAGTTAAAAATTCAGGAATTAGATATCACCTTACAACATTGAATACATAACTTCTTGTTCAAAATCTTTACGCAAACTCTATAACACTCCAAATACAAAAATATACTTTGTTTCTTCCAATAGAAGCACTTTGGAATTGGTGAAGAGATGTAGAAAATCAATGAAAGAAAAACTATCAATGATTGAATTGGCTATGTTTAATATAAATTGTGAAGTTGATCTATTTCGGTTATTGCTTAGATTGTATTCAGATCTTGGTTATGAATATATGAATGTTATAGATGCAATGCCACATAAATTAGAATGACTGCCTTAATCTCCGTTCTCAAGTTCTTGAAAACTGTCGATTGAGGGAATTGATTTATATCAACAAACACAATTTTATTTTGATGTTTACATTTTTTATTTATGTTGTAAGCTGATTTCTAATTCCTGTTTTTTTTAACTTCGTGTTTATTAGTGGATTTCAAGTTCTACTTAGATTGTGTTCGGATCTTGGTTATGAATATTTATGCCATGGAATACATATATTGGAATGACTACTTGTTATTGGCGTTTTACTTATAATTATATCAGTAAAATCATTAATCTTAGTGTTCACTTTTGATAAATACAGAAAAATAACGAAAGTATAAAACGATTAAAAAGATAAATGAATTAAATATAAAAATAAAAATAAATGACTTAAATTAACAAAATTATTAAAATGCTTTAAATAAAAATTACAAAACAATAAGAAAAAGGATAAAACAAATAATATAAATTAATTCTCAAAATTTCTAACAAATTTTTATTTTATTTAGAAACATTTTAGAAATTCTATGTCAATTAGAAAGCTGAATTGAGAGTAATATAATAAATTTCCTAAAAGGCATAAGCCTAATGATGAGATAACTATAGATATGGAGAAATTATAATTAATATATAAAATTAATTTAATAAGTAGCACTGGGTTTTAGGTTAATATCACTGGCGCTGATATGAATTAGCTAAATGGTCTGAACTTTTCTGAATAATAGAAAAGCGTTAATAATATATTAGCAATTAAATTAGTATTTTTAGTATTTCAAAACAATTTATTTTTCTCAAAAAAAGATGTCGCATAAACATGCTGCGTTTTATAAACCTTTTTTATTTTATTTCTAGATAGGACATAATTATTATGTTATAAAAAAGTCATAATATTCTTAATTATTATTAAATCGCTGTCATTATTTAATAAATAAATAATGATAAATTTTAGGCACATCATTTAAGACTTTAGGAAAATATGTTATGTTAAATATGATAAAAATGATCTATACTTTTGGAATGAAGATAAAAAGGCAATAAAACTGAAAAATAAAAGAATAAAAGATTATAAATATAAATTAATTTCATAAAATATTTTTTAATATGGGTATAAATAAAAAAATGTATAACATAATATTATTTATTTAAAATTTCATTTAAATTTAAGTTGTAAAAATGTTGTTTTAAATAGTTACTAACAAAAGGCAAACTTAAATAACATATAAACTTTACCAGAATTATTATAACTTACTTCAATTATATATGTTACCTTAAAATTGCAATGAATTACTAAAAATAGAACTTTATTATTATTATTATTATTATTATTATTATTATTATTATTATTATTATTATTATTATTATTATTATTATTATTATTATTATTATTATTATTATTATTATTATTATTATAAATTATTATTAATTTTAAAAATAATAATAATAAAAAGAAAAAATGTTTTGATCTGAATATCCTATTCATTAGTGACTTACTCGACTTCAAGATACTGAAAGAACTTAAACGCGCTGATCTTCCAACTCTTATATTACATAAGTCGTGGACATAGAGAGAAGCTCTGGCAAACATCACAAGAAAACTTACTTCTGAAAAACG
>CAUHTR010005733.1:0-19271 GCA_959609185.1 Schmidtea polychroa | reverse complement strand
AAAATGCATTAACGTACACATATACCCATTTGTGAAAACAATTAATTTAAAATTAGTTGAAACTTGGCAAACATAAAAACTAAAACCCAAGAAAACTTTTAAGTTTAAAATAATCATTGATATTTTTAAAAATATTTTATATTTAAAATTTTAAAGAACAAGTGTTAATCAGTACTTAAAAATATATTCGAATTTGTATTAAAATAAATTAAAATTAAAAGTTTATTTTTAAATAATTTAAGGTTGTTTAAATAATACATATTATTTAATTTATTTTAATGTAAATTTTTCTAGTTAACTTCATTTAAAAATTAATTGTGCTTTTCTTCAAATATAATGGCCTGGGATTGGATTTCTTTTACATTTTGTTGGCTACAATGTTTTCTTTATAAAGTGTTATGAATAAATCAATTTCTTACGTGTTATTAATGAATATATATTTTATTAACATTAACATAATTAATTTAATAAAATTATCTTAAATAAATAAATTCTTACTTTAACTAGAAATTGAGGTCTACAAACAAATTCCATTTAAATTGTAGGCTAGATTTTAATAAAATTCAATTGCATATTAATGCTTATTACGAATAGCAGCGTTATCTTACAAAGGTATTTTAACCTCACATGATTCATGTACTAAATTCTTTTCATTGATATTAATTTTATCAATTCTGAAGTGGTAAATGATATTATGAAATTGAAGTAGTAATAAATTAGTGACATGAATTAGATATTAAATAAATTATTTTGTGGTTGTTAATTCAATGAAAAGGAGAATGTAGGAGCTCCATTTACTGAGGGTCCTCGTTATAATCCAACAATGCAAATGAATTTAGTTTTCTAAATGTTTTTACTTTTATACATATTTTTGACGTTCTTGTTTAATTATTCCTATAAATTTATGAGTAACTAATTCAATTAAATTTTGGATTTTCTAATAATTTCGATAGGATAAAGTAAACTAAAGGGTCCTCGTGTCTTCAAAGTCCTACAAATTATAAAGTTTTCCTAAATTTATCCCTTATTATATAGTAGAATAAATAAATCTGTTGGGACTTGCCTAAATCCACGCAAAAATGTACAAAGAACTGCGCAAATAATAAAAGCATAATATAATTAATTAAAAATTAATATAATTTCGAAGGAAACAGGTAGAAGGAGATGGCGAATGATGAAATGAATACGAATATAATAATTGTTTTTCAACGGGGGTTTCCTAGATGAAATTATTCAAATATTTATTAATTGAAATAGATTAATCAATCCAATTAAAAGTAAAATGACCTAGTTTGACAGGCCAATCGATCCATTAAGCCCGTCAAGTTAAAGGGGAAATTTTTTAGAAAATTTCAGTCGAAAATTAAAGTAAGGGATACGAGAGACTCATATAAAAGGAGCCAAAGAATTGAAAAAGCTACCAGTATTGTTGAAGCTGTTGAAACAAATTTTAGGTTTGACTGAACCAAGGTTTGGAAGAATTAAGTGAACATTCTTTTCCATAGGTAATTACAAATTAAGCTACATAAAGGCAAAGTGCAGATCTTATAATCTAATTTACTGAATAAAACTTATTAGTTATTCAGATAACTAAGGAAATTTTGATGCTATTTGGTTCATCTTCATGATCTCATATATCGTTTAATTTGTAATGGGAGTAACGCCACATATTGGAGATACTACCCACCAATGTCTGTTTCCACCTCTAGCTCCAAAGCACGTCCAATGAAAACAATAGTATTATTGAGCATAATAAGACATACAAATTGAAAACAGACATTTCCAATTTTAAAGTGTTAAGGGTTTCAAAAACTACTGGTAATGTATTACTTGTGAAACGTTACATTAACCAAGAGTATTTTGAGGGTTTAATTAATTTTATTAAGATCAATACAAATTATTGGATTACACGCATTACTAACAAACCTATAAGTAAATCGTTTTTATTGAAATTGTTTAGTGACTGATTTGTATAGCTGATTTGTATAAATATGTCACACAAATATATTTCCATAAATAATGGAAATAATATATTAAACATAAATATAGATAAATATAAAAATACTATATGACCAATTAACCCTCTCCGTGTAAAAAATAATGCTGATATTTATAGTGACCCGTTCTATTCCCACAAAAACGGTTACAAAATGTGCCTTCAGCTTCATCCCGATGGACTCAAAGCTGGAAAAGGGACACATCTTTCTGTTTTCTTTTTCATAATGCGCACTGAAAACGATGTACTTTTGCAATGGCCTATGAAACTGGAAGTGACATCTTGCTTTAATGTCGAATATATTCGACAAATATACGGAGAGGGTTAATATTAAATAAACTTTGCAGAAAAATAAATCTTTTCAGCAATAAAACATAATTGAAAACAATAATTATTTCGCCTTCTATTTCTATGTGGATAATCAAACAAATCAGGTGTAGAAGGAAGCTTTCTACATGATATTCTCAATCAAGTATATAGTTGAGTAAGAATGTTTATGTAAGGTTTAAAATTTACAACACCGATCTATTGCAAGGTCAGAATTATCCGGTCAAATGTGTAATGTGGATATTTCAGTAGGTGGTGATACGTAACCCTGAGGGTAGTTTGAGTACCAGCTGATCCATCGTGAAGAAGAAAATTGGACCTAGAAAGTCAAAGTGGTTATTTACTAGAAAATGCAATTTTGATGTCTGAATTATGCTATAATCCGGTCTTTTAGACTCGATGATTTTGTTTTCCCAAATGAAAGGATTAATGTCGTCATAAAAATATTAGTTTTAAATTAAATTTGTTTTTCGCATAATTTGAATTTGAATTAATTTTATATTTAATTTTATGTAACCCAAAATCTACGTAGGCTATAGAAGACTTGATGAGTGAGATTTGGTTGAGTTATTTTACCAAGAAACGGCAGATAAAACAGAAATACGCAAGTAATTTATTTATGATATAAATTTTAAATAAATTCATTAAAATTATGTTTCAGTTTTTGAATTCGTTTCAAAAATCTTTTCCGTTCCGCGTTGCCTTCTCAAAAAAATTGGTTAGTATAAACAAATCAGAAATCAGTCAACAAGATTTTCCGAAAAGTTTCTGACATTTCTTCGAAAATTAACAAAATCTTTCAAAAAATAGGATCAAAAAATTGTAAGTATCTGTAAATATTTATTTACAATAACAAAATGATTATTGATTAGAATTTGAATTATTATGGTAAAATTGTTTATTTTAGTAAATTTGTTGTTATGCCTTTGACTTTAGAGGGAGATAATTTCGATTCATGTCGGCCAGGCTGGCAATCAGATAGGGTATTCCATATGGGAATTATTATGCGCCGAGCATGGAATCCAGCGGGATGGTAAATGTACAATCGATAGGGAGGACTCAGACCGTGCATTTGCATCTTTTTTTCTCGAATCCAATTCTGGCCAGTACGTTCCCAGAGGACTGTTCATAGATCTAGAACCAACTGTCATTAGTAACTGATTTTATTAATTGATATTTCACATTTATCATTTTTAGATCAGTTAAAAAAAGGATCATATCAAAAATTATATCACCCCTCTCAATTAATTAGCGGGTGCGATGACAGTTCTTCAAACTTTTCAAGAGCCTTCAATACAGTGGGAAGATTAATATACAAATCAATTGAAAATAAAATGAGAAAACAAATTGAATCATGTGATTTTATGCAATCAATGCTATTTTATAGATCACTGGCAGGAGGGTCAGGATCTGGTTTGACATCAATGATATTTGAACTCTTAGAAGATTATAAGAAAACTATAAAATTTGAATTTCCAATTCATCCTTCACCTCATTTTGACAGTTGTGTCGTAGGACCGTATAACAGTATTCTTGGGGAACATTTTTGCATGGAAGAATGCGATGTTGGTCTTTTGTTAGATAATGAAGCTTTATTTGATATTTGTTGCAACATTTTGGGCATAGAACATCCGACTATGACAAGCATTAATCGGATTCTGGGACAAGTCAACAGTAACATAACCGCTTCATCCAGATTCCAAAGCGACATGTTTAATGATATCAATGCTGTTTTGACAAACCTTGTACCATATCCCCGAATTCATTTTCCATTAACTAGTTTTGCGCCACTTGGAAACGTTGCACAAATTGAACACGAGAAGAATTCCATTATAGATCTTACAAGAGCGGTTTTTGAACGAGAACATCAGTTGGTCAATTGTGATCCTAACGTTGGAAAATATATGACTTGCTCTTTGGTTTATAGAGGTCTTGTGAACACTTCTGAAGTCTTTTCTACTTTATCGATAATAAAGTCGAGTAAATATAATAGATTCGTTGATTGGTGTCCAACTGGATTCAAAGTTGGCATTGTTGATCAGCCTCCTCTGATTTTGCCTCAAAGCTTCATTGGAGATACACCATGCAGTGTCGTTATGATGACAAATTCATCTGCAGTAAGTGCAGTTTGGCAGCGTCTTTCACAAAAGTTTCACCGACTCTATTCTAAACGAAGTTTTATACACTGGTTTGTTGCAGAAGGACTAGAAGAAAGTGAATTCTGTGAAGCTTTATATAACATAGCAAGCCTAGCCAAAGATTATGAAGAAGTATCAGTTGATACTAGATTTTTACAGGGGAATTTAGGAAAGAATGATCTTGATGCCGGTGAAGAAGGTGAAGGACCGAAAATCGTTGTCCAGGAAGGCGAAGGTGAAGGAGGAGATGACGGAGAAGGCGAAAATGATCCGACGAATTCTTCAAATTTTAATGGAAACTGTCAAAGAATTAAATTCAACAACCAATTGTTTGAAAATGATTGGTCGGAAAAAAACAACCAAATGTATAATAACCAAAGAAAAGTCGAAATCGAAACCGCGGAGAAATCGGAAATTTTGGATGTAAATTCTTTATCTTGTTCACTGAATAGTGAAATATTTATCAAAAGTCATATGCAAAATAATTCGCGTCATCAATTTTCTACAAAAATATTCATGGAAAATTTGAGTGAAAGGTCAAATCAGATAATCCTAGGACATCGCCAAATGAAAGAAAACGACAACTCAAACAATTTCAAAAGGAATATCATTAATATGTTCGATAAACATAATGAATACCTTTCTAATGATAGCAACGACGAGGACGAGGAATTCGACCTCCTCAACGCACTTGTAAGTAAAACATTCTATGCTTAAAGATCCTTCAACCTTCAAATTTATTTGAGTTATTTATTAACTTGAATTTAAAAAGCATTTTGAATTTTTATAATTTTTGCTTCCTAATCTTGTATTAAGTAAATTTTATTTTAATCACTCAAATAAATACTTTGGTTATTTCTAATTAAATTTCGTATGAAATGTAATACAACAAATGGCAAAAAATAATATAAATAATATAAAACACTGACCAATTAGAAATGTGTGTGTGTCATTAATAAATACGACAGTAAATAAAGTCTTGACAATAAAAAAGTCTTAAATATAGAAAAAATTATTGAGAAAAAAATTCATACACACGCACGGTGCACAAAATTTCAATAAAAATAAAGACAGTTGGACATTGTAAACTAAATTACTAAAATGAAAGGCAACAATAATATAAAAATTAACCCATAACAAATATGTGTGTGTGTGTCATTAACAATAATGACAGTAAATAAAGTCTTTTGACAATAAACAGAAAGATACACGGTATACAAAATGACAATAATAAAAAATACACATTTTGACAAAAAATAAGGGCACTTGACAAAAAGCAAGAAGTAATTGATATTTTCGACTTTTTCTTGATGTTTTCACCTCACAAATTGTTCCACACAATCAAATATGTAAATTTTTTTAAGTTAATTTATGCTCTTGGTAGTATTTTTTCCATATAAAACTGACTTATGTTAAAAAGATTTTTAGAAAAAATTCGATAAATTAAAAACACAATTAAAAAACCATCACAAGTCAGTATAGTATTATAAAAATTACAAGCTTTGTGATACCCAGTTCAAATCCCAATAGTAGACTAGTTTCCAGCTTTTGGCTCTTATCAGTACTATGCAGGAGACGCGAAGATTTCTTTTTTAGTATTAACAAGATTACTTAATTTCTCAAATAAATGTATTACCTTTATAGTGATTAAATGCGTCAGAAATTCAGAAAATTATTAAATCAAAAGCTTGAAAATTAATTGCTAAAAACTTAAAAATTTATATCAAAAATTTTATTACATTAACGTAAAATAAATCAAATAAGAATAACCTGAACATTGTCACATTTTGATAATTTTTGGGGACCTGCATATGGAGCGGATCTTAAAGAAATAATATAATAAAATAACATAAATAATAACAATCAATCCCGGAAGACCCTAAAAACTAAAAAGAAAAGAAAACACCTATTTAAGGTTAAAATTTATTAAAAAGTGCTTTTAAATTGTTGTTGAACTAAATCAAAAATTCAAAATCATAACCAATTTAAAAACATTAAAATTAATTCCGTTATTAAATCAAAAACCATTTCCTGATACCAAAGCCATGGACTGGCTTGGAGGAAAGCATAGTCGAATTGAATAGATATTAGTACAGCCAAACTAATTTAAAAGAAATTACAAAAAAATAGTTCCCAATAATTGAGTAAATTTAAAATTACAATGAAAGTAGTTGCTTTATGAATAAACGAAAGGCATGAAAAAAACTGAAAGGTGAATATTGTTCCACTAATAGAACCGTCTCACTGTTGAATTTGATAGCCATTGTCTCCATGTTGGCATGGTACTGTAATTCACTACAACTCATTAATATTTTCTGAGTTCAGTATGATATTGTTGGTTATATGTATATTCGGTATTAATTGATCTATATTTCATTGGGAATTCGTTGATTTGATACTCAAGAATATGAGTGAAGTTTAAGACAAATTTGATAGTATTTAATCATTAATAAAAGATCAAAATCTAACAAATCTTTACGAATTAAATTGGCTATTGAAATATTTATATTAATTATGAAATAAATAATGACTCGCTAGTAATCAACTATTTTCAAAATTATTTAAATTACATTTGATCTCTCCAGATAACACTGAAAATAAAGCAGCTTTGTTTAAATTTGTGGATATAATTGAATATTTGAATTGTTTATTTTAATTTAATGTCATTTGAAACATCAAATAATAACTTTTATCTTTCACAATCAGTTCATTTTCAAATTTTCAAATTAGTGAATAAAATTAAAATTGTAATCGTAGAAAAAGATATAGATTTGTGTAATATTAATTAGTTTGACTCAGATGACAAGTTTGATTTACCCTCTAATTTTATGGAATTGTAGCTGTCATTGTACATGTCATTCTGACTGCCATTTCTAGGTAAATTGTCCTATTATCAACTTTCAAATTTTGCATTTACAATCATGATCAATAAATTGTAATGGTAATTTTTCAAGGTCACTGGGTTGGATTAGACGAAGAATCCTTAAGCACTGTTCATCATTGCCGATCATCAACAATAAACTAAAAATATTGTATAAAGCGCGGTATTAAAATAAATTTGTAATAACAAGATGAAACAAAAATGAGTTTGAATTTATCCCAGGTGAAGCCGGCTATTAAAGTTAGTAAATTTTAATTATTATACTAAAATATATCTAATATTAAAAAGTTTATATATATCTAAATTATAGTGGGAATTTCATTTATAAAATTTTGGAGTTCAAGTTTGTCAAAGAAAACATTTTTCAAATTAAATCATTGAAGTTATTAATGCAAAAGAAGAAATCCAAAATTTACAAGAATTATTTCTGAAATCGTAAATGGATTCGTAAGGTAATAATGTAAATATTAGGGCAAATATTGAATACAATTCAGTAAAACAACAAAAACAGTTTGCCTATTAAAATCAAGTTACTTTATGTATAGAGCCAAAAATACTCGGAAAAGGCCGTGCAGAAAATTTGTGTTAAAGAGAAAAGACTGATCTATAGTTGAAAGCTAAATCGAATTGTTTTTGTCATTTTACATATCTCCATTTCTTATCATATGCCAGACTTATTGTAAGTGATTTGAAAAGAAATTATTAAAAGAAATATTTAAATTACCAAAATATGAAAAGATGGTAAAAAGCGGTGTTATTCAATAATAAAATTGTAGATCAACGATGCACAGTTTCTTCACCAATTTTTCTTGCTGGTCGTTTGTTGGTGCAAGCTTTTACATGAAACTTTAAGGCATCAGGATTAAAAGTACGAGAACAATTTGGACAAGAAACCAAATTTTGATTATAAGCAATGGCTTTTGCATCATTCATTGCAGCTTGCTCATTGTAGGTTACATTGCCTTTAAGCTTTTGTTCTTTAACCATTTGTTCTAATATTTCTTTATTCGTTTGTGGTTTCACTGGTTCAGCTCGTCTTTCTTTTTTCGGCAATTCCGCATTTTGTTTTCTGAACTTTTCTAGACATTGTTTTTCATGGATATCAATTGACGTGGTGCCGAAATTTCGACCACATATATAGCAAACTGCTCCTGGTAACCGACCGATATGTTGCGGACCAGCTTCATGTTTTCGTTGTAATTCTTGTTCTTTTCGTTCCCGTTCTGCTCGCAAATCACAGGCCACAGTATGCTTGGTAATAGAATGAATAGTAAATGTTTTACCACAAGATTTACAAGTAACAAATTTTGATTCCGGTGTAACTTTGAAGTTATTTGGAATATCTATCTCAGAGTCGTCACGAATGCTTTCATCTATGTCCATACTTCTACCAAATGTTATTCCAGAAGGTTTTGATGGTTGTTTTGATAAAAACTGGCCTCGACATATCTTTTCATGTACTTTTAAACTATCGAAATTGAAAGACCTATTACATTTTGAGCACGAAGCTAATGACATTCTACCTTATTTGGATCTTATTTAAACTGATCACAATGATCATTTCAAAATGTAAAATAATTTAATTGATAATAAATTCAATATTAATAATAAATATAGGAAATCTTAGATGAAAAACAGTACTAAACCTTCTTACATTTGTTTTAATTTCGTTTCAGGAAATACACGAGGATATCTGCAAAAACTTTGAAAAACATTGGGAGGAGGATAAAGATTCTAATAAAAAATTTGAAAATGTAAAAACAATCTTAATAAAATGAATAAGTCTAAAAATAGATAGAAAAATGATATTTTGGTAACTCGAACCCTTACTTGATAAAATAACTTGCAAAAATAGTTTGAAGAGTTACAATTATGGAACTTCTATACATACACACATTTATACCAAAGTCTTCACAATCATTAGGTTTGTTGGGTTATTGGGTTGGTAGTTATATTTAAGTTACAAATCAAATATCTGACTCCAAAGCACGTTTTATCTGATCCACAAAATAATAATTCTCGAACAATATAAACCTTTATTGATTATCACAATCGATAACACGAGTTATAACAACACGATCAATTAAATACTCAATTAGGTACTTCCACAGAGCTTATTTCAACACTACGTGAGGAATAGTTCTACTTAACAATCACCGGCCACTGATCTGACTCAATAATTTGGTAAATTGAATTGAATTCTCTTTTGCTTGACGTTTGGTTCCAATATTTCCCTTTCTTTTCAATTTCTAATTTCTCCCTCTAATTTCTCAAATTTCCCCTATTGCTTGATTCAAAATTATTTTATCGACTAGAAATATTCCTCGCTATTAAATATTCTTCACTACTAAATATTCTCCAATAATAAATATTTTCCGCCACTAACTATTCTGATTCCATCAATGCGACTTTTGCTTTTATAGTCCACACTTGCACATCACTCATGATAATTCATTTTTTCCCATTCTTGTCTTTCCATGGTTTCTGCAGCTTCTGTATTATCACTGATCGTTCGGCACTCGGAATAAATTGCCATTTTTCATTTTTCCTTCTGGCATTTTCTACGCTTTTCCCAATTCTCGTGTTGCCCCTGATAGTTCGGAATAGTTTGTTATTTTTTCCAATTCTGCTTCTGGGATTTTCGATACTTTTTTCTACCTCCCACATTATCTCTGAAAGTTCGACGAAGCCAATTTATTTTTTGTTTTCCCTTTTGGAATTTCTTTTTGTTTCTTGCACTTCTTAATTATTAATGACCTTTCTCCTGCTCTGTAGTCTGATTTCTTTTCTTTACTCCTCCTTTACAATTTCTCAATTTTTTCCTCTTCCGTTCTCTTTTCCAAGTTCCAGAGTGCTATCCCAATCCCCTTAATGGTTTTCTCCCAGGTTATTTTATTTATTTACAATATTATTCATTATTAGGTATCCCAAACAGGTTTAAAAGAACATTATTATTTACACCAATTCTAAATTTAATCTGCTATAAGTAGAAAGCCATATACATATACATACACATTAATTGCACACAGTCAAAAGCATTTGATAATTAGACGGAAATCGAAGCAGGACGTTTTGGAACACCGATTGATCTTTCATTCAATTTTATTTTAAATTTTTCTCAATTTTTTATTTTAATCTTTTGCTTTTGAAATTTTAAGATTACAAATTATAAAATCTAAAATAATTTAAGAACGAATGCAAGGTCCGTTTACACACAACTGCAGATAATGACTTCATTTTATGCAAACAGTTGTTTTTTTATTTTTATTGAAATGTGAGTTTATGTTTAAGAGCGCCTAAACGGCGGCGCCGAAACGTCACGTATCGGACAAAATTGGATATTAATCAATCCGAATAAATCACTGATACTTAAATTCACTAAAACCTCCAGAAGAAGTATAGAAACAATAAAATAGATATGGTGAATGGATTGATTTATCGTTCTTGCTCTTCTAATTTTGAAAATTCAGTAAAAAAAGTTGATAAATTGGTTAGTTTGTTGATGAAGAATGGCTATTCAAAATTAGTAATGATTAAAGAAACTGTTGATAAATTTATTAAAAATCTTAAGAATCCATATTTGAGAATGTCTTATTGTAATATGACTGGTGCGGGTAAGTTGGATAGTGAATTAGATAAATTTAATAGTGAATGTGTTGGTATTGCCATACTAGGGAAGTTACAAATTATAAGAGAAAAAGAAGCAAGCAGTTGGAGAATTTGAATTATAATATATTGTGTCTAAAATCATACAAAAAATATTTATTAAGAAGTCAAAATTTGTGCTCTTACATCGTTTATCAGTTTATATGTAATGGGTGTAATGCCACATACATTGGAAAGACTTCCCGTCATCTCTTTATTCGAGCTCGTGAACATTATTAATAGAAGGCATCGACTAATATTAGTGAGTACAATAAGGCCTGTATGAGAAAAATAGCATATCTGATTTAAAAATTTTTAATGATTATTGGAAATGTTCAATCCGAAAATTATTGTGCAAAATAATGTGAACATTTGCGAGTTGAATGCTCTTAAATACCGTATTTTGCCAGAATATAACGCGACCCCGAATTTAGAAAAAAATACTCATAAAAAAATTAAAATTAAGAGAAATTCAATCAGATAAGCGTTTGGTTAGGTAATTAAAAGTAATACATAGGTTATATTCATGACAATAAATTTAATTAATTTAAACTAAAATTTAATAAAAATAAAATGTTAAAAATTGTCGCGTTATATTCGGGCTAATACGGTAGTTTGGTTGTAAATTGTGGGAATGTAAATTGTTGTTGTTTTAAATGTGTAAAATTATTAACTTATTATAAAAATTTATCCCCGTTCACAGTTTCCTCCCTAAAAATAATTTCACAACAAACAGTAATCATCATTTATTTATAAATAATTATTAATTTTTATTTATTTCTCACAATTTTAAATCTAAAAATTAGCATCATAAAAGGTTGTCTTGATTTTTAAAATTATTTCTGTAAATTTAAATCAATTTATATTTCATAAATAGTCAAAAAAAGTCAAATGTAAATATAATTTTTTTTGTTGTTTTATGAATCGGTAAAATTAAAAGAAAATCCAAAATATCTTTCACAGAATTTATTTAATATTTCGATAAAATTTAAACAATAAAAACATAATGCATGACATAATAAAGAATGCAATCAATGCCAGCCATGACAGTAAAAGTGGTTCATCAATTATCTAAAATAAAATTAAATTAAAAAAGTGACCAGAGCTATTGAGATAAAACAATAAAAAATAATATTTTCTGAAGGAAACAGATATGGACGGATGGAAAGTGATGAGACAAATACAAATGTAATAATTTTAAATATATTGGGTTCCTTAGACAAAGCTTTGACATATAGTTGTAAAGAAAAAAAATGGTAAAAGAAAACAAAAGTTAATAAACTAAAAATGAGGTCCAAATATATAAATAAATAAAACTTTTATATAGTCACTTTTTAATTTTTTTGATTTAAAACACTAGGCTCCTTAAGAAATCATAGTTGAGTAGGATATTGCATTTAAAAAGTTTTTTTTATTAAATTATATAAAATATTTTGAATAGTCATTCAATGCTTACAATAAAAATCTTAAAAATATTTGTTGAATTTCCGAGGTCCACTGTAGTCATCACCTAGAAATATAAAATATTACTAAAATTTAATGTCGTGTTTCGTAACAGTTAAAATTTAGGCATTGTTAAATCAGCAAGTTTTACATATTGTCACGTTTTTTACGAAATATACGAAACAAACAGACTCGCGTTAAAATAACAATAAAATGTATTATATGTGCAATTTAGTACAATATCCTCATTCATTTATTTATATTTTTCATTTAGTGGATAACGTATTGAAACCAGCAACATACAAAATTTGTTTACAGATACATTGAATAATATTTTTTATAATTAAAAAAATCAATAAATTTTATAATATAGGTAACACACCAACTTATTTCTGTGTTGAAAATCTTGTTACGCTGGTAAATTTCTCTCACCTCAAAATTCTTATAATGAAAGTAAATAAAGAATCATTGCGTTCCATAGCATCCAAATAACCCTTTTGAAAATTTTGTTTATTTACATTTTCGTATGCTCAACTATATGACTCACGCATTTCAATCTGCTATGTTCCTGAATTCGTGTGCGGAAACGACGGGAATTCTTTTCAATCTATGTGACATTCACCCTTCATATGAAAACCTTTACACAAGATCGGACACTAAACCTATTAAGGCTTGAGATTTATTTCTAAACATATTTAATGATTTTCAAGATTTTGATACTATTTTAAATAAATTGGAAATGCCTAATTCTTTTTTTTGAAAGAAAACCTAAACATTTAAAAACCTTCCGAATATGGAATAACTAAAACATGACGATCTATGGTTTCCTTAGTCAATCTTTCTACAAAACCCTTTGAATAACCATTTTTATTCAAAAGCAAAACTAATTTATGCATACATTTTCTACATTTTTCAAACTTAGAAGAAAATGACTACGATCTAAAAATCAAACTCTTAATCATATTTTTATTATATTGAAAACCACTAAACCTACTAGAAGTATTATATAGACCTTTATCCGTTGACTTTCTATATATTTCTGGTTCAAAACCGTTCTTACCACTAACAAATCTAAAAAGGGTGAAAAAGAATTAACTTCTTCCACTTTATATTGGAATGAATCCCATTCATATATTTTAAAAATTGGGCGCAATGCCACATAGATTGAAGAGTTTTTCCGACGTCTCCACGCATGAATTCAGGAACATAACGAATTAAGAGGCGTGGATCATAGTTAAGCATATGAATATGTGTAAAGGTACAACTGACTTAAAATCTTTTAAAATTTTATATAAAAACTTTAATAATAAATGGAAAAGTATTTTATATGAGGCATTGGTTATTAAATCACAATCTCCACAATTAGCATTTAATCAGCAACAAATTTATTGAGATTATTTAATTAACTCATTAATTCAGAATCATTAAATCATTATTGTTTCCGTATAAAGCTATTAACATAGATTATGATGACATATTGATATTTGAGGATAATGTCTTTGAAATATAATTCGTTTCTTTGGGGTTTTCTAGTTTTTATTAAAAATGGGCCATCTTTTTTTCGATATAAATTAATTTTTTATGTTATTATTTAAATACATTTTTGAAACTATTATAAATTTTTTCAATTAAAAATAATTTCGGGAAATTCTTTACTTTGTGATTGCATTAGTTATTTCCTTTTTCCTTTACGATCAATCTTTTTTAATTTCAATTTCTTAGTAATTAGGAATAATTAACTATAAATGTATTATTTCAATTATAAATTATGCTTTTAGTTGCCTTTCTTCTATATTTCCCATAATTTCCGTCAATCTATCACCATTTTCCAAATTCATAAAAAATTTTTAAATTGGAATTACTTAAATAAATGATAGTTTAAATTGCTTACTTTTTCTTATCTTCTACGCACGGAAAGGTGGAATGTGAGAAAACACTGGAAAACCCCTTAAATTGAATATTTTTATAATTAAAAATTTCCGTAATAATTGAGTACTATCAATAATATTTGTTCACCTATGTGTATTATTTATAGAGGTATTGTGTGTAGTGTATGAGTGTTTGTATTTTATTTTTCTCACCAAAATTATTTTCCTGTTTTCCATAGTAAATGCCCGTATATTTTCTCATTATTTCAAGCAAGTGTTTACTTTTTCTAAATATAAATTAATTATGCTTATATTATACCGAGATTTATGGTTAAACGTACTGTAATTAATGCGTTTTGGTATACTATAAGCACAACCCTTGAACTCCATATTGTAAATCAAGCTCATTTGGAAAACATTTTCCTAAAATAAATATTTGAACTATGCAGTTAAAATATTGTAACTTGCCCCAAAGAAACTATCACTGCCGATTATATCACAATCCCCTTCAATAAATATTCAATCAACAACAAATTTATTTAGTGTTTTTTTTAAATGTCGTTGCTTATATAGGATTAAGCGGTGAATTTGATGACTTTTTGGAAATGAAGACCATCTCCTTGAATTATATTTCAATTTGTACTAAATAGTGGATTTCATTTATTCATAAAATGTCATTCCATCTTTGTAATTTCAATGGAATACTAAAACTTTAGACACAATAAAGCTTGTGAGGTGTATAGAATAAAAAACAAGAATTCCGAGGACGATGCTAAATATGTAAAATTATGCAATTCTTTTAACTACACCAGTAAAATCTGATTTATTTAAACCTTTCGCTTCTGGCAAAGTTACTAAAAGTTGTAATCTATGTATAACATACTATTGAAAACTAAGTTAACCTGCTGAAACAGATTCATGTGAGTCTTTTAAGATAGTAATTAAAGTTAGACGCATGCGTAACATAGTTACAACTTGAATAAACACACTATTCATAAATTTATACGTGAAAACAAAATATATGCAAAGGACAATTACTAAATAAATTAAATCAAATAACAAAAAATGAACAAACTCTCTGAGAAGTTCCATTAAAGTGAAACGTTGCCGTTGCCTTAATTGTAGTAGATTGTGTAGTACTGTTGACAAATTCTACGATACTGTCAAATTGACGCCTATCATAAACAAATGCTAAAATAAGTAATTATGCAAATATACATGTAACAATTTACTTTCTTACCAATGTTTTTAATAAACCTTTCACATAAATTCTCTCGTGAGCTAAAACCAACATTAACCCATTTAATATCTTCATTTACAGTTTCAATAAAGGCTTTAACGTCCGAACCATTTGAAATCTATTATTGAAATCAGAGAATTTATACAAAATACCAATGTTATCGTCATTTATTATATTTTTCTTGAGGGAATATAATGAAATAAATGAATAAAAGTGATTACACTAATAACCATTTAATAAATTATAAGAACTATTTTCAAATTTCACCACTGATTTCTTTTCAATAGACATTATAAAACTTGAATATGAATCAGTAAATATATCGATGTTTTTTTGATATATTTTTTGATTCATAGTCAAGCTTTTTAATAAATACAAATTTAATAAATGTTTGTATGAATATATCTAGTTGATTGATGATGTCTGTTGAATACCTTATTTATACATTTATACATTGATAGAATGTTCTTATGTAAATTTTTTTTTGCTTTTTCTAATATATTTTTATAAAGGTTTTAATTTAATTAATTTACATTATTCGCGATTCCATATTATATATCGCAATTTTTCATCCATTTCCTTCCTTTTTTGATCATTTAACTAAATACAAATGTGTTGAGGTTTTAAAAGTCAATTATTAAATTATATAGTTCATATTAAAAGGAAAACCGAAATTGAATGGCGGTCAAGCAGATAAGCAATGACAAAGAAAGAGATGATAAAAACAGAACTATAAAAGGGTAAAATCAGACATGAAATGGAAAAATGCGCAAACCTGAGGAAGTGGAATAAAGTAAGAAGTTATCGAAATTGAAGCTAGAAAACGGGAGAGGGGTAGATTAGGGGATGGTGAAGAAGACAGTGAGCAATAAATTGTTAGAAAATGTTTAGAAAGGGTTTTAAAACAGGCAAATATGAAAAAGCGCAAAATATTAATTAATTAATTAATTGGCTAATGGGAAGCCCGAGCCAATGGAGAACCCGAGCGATGAAGAAAACCCGAGCACGGCAATTTGGAAGGATAAACAAACGAGGAATTCAGAGGGCAATTATCCAAACAGCCCGATAAACGAGGGTAAACAAAAGAAGGGGAATTACGAAGAGGGTCAACAGAAATAGCTAATTAGAGAATGATAATTAAGGAAGTCAAAACCAATTAGCTCAAAAATGGGGCAATTACATCGATTATGGGAGTATATAAGGAAACTTCAAATTCACATAATCGGCGGTAGCCTTAGGTAGAGAATAAAATAAAAGAAGAAAAAGAATTATAAGAGGAATTGAAGAGTCAGAAAGGAAGAGAAAGGAAGAGTTCGGATCAAAGAGCGGAATCAAACAAAAAGGTGAAACAATTTTTTTAAATCGTACAAGGTCGAGATCTTCCAGATCGGAGTTCGATCGGAAATTGTAAGAAAATTGTGGGTAACTGAAAGTGTCGTTATTTATCGAGAATTGTAAATTTTATATAAAACAAATATACGTTGGGAGTTGTGTTTATTAATTTTTGGAACACGTGGAGTCAGAGTAACCAAAGGTTGATCTTTGATATCATAAAACCCAACAAATGTAATTTTTCTATTTCTCATTCTATTTTTTAAATCCTTTTTGCAAAAGCTTTATTTTTATCTTTTATTTCTTATTATCGCCTTCTCTTTGGATTTGTTTTAATGAGACTTCTTTTTTGGTATGTTTGTATTATTTTCTTGCTGAACTTCTCTTTCATGTCATTATTTTAATATTATGAAAATTTATATAGACAACATATCATAAATCAAAGAATTATTTTTTGCTTTTTTTTAAATTTTGCTTGTTCATATGCTAATTGAAAGAGAGAAAAGAATTGTGTTGATAAAACAAAAGCTCGATGCATTAAGAAGATTAGAAAACGGTGGATTTATCAAAATCATTTCTGAATAATTAGGTCTAGAAAGAACTACTACCATTGGCTGGAAAAGCATAGGCCTACGCTAAAAGGGGTACATTAATTTACTTCCACTGCATCAAATGATGGTCAACAAAATAAAAAACAATCATTACGTAAAATCGACGAGTCTCTGTATCATCAAAAAGAGTTCAAAATTATGGACATAATAGTAATAAGACGTTGGTGTGAAAAGAGAGCAGAGAAAAATAAATAAAGTTCAAAAAGGCAAATGTTGATTACTGATTTTATCGATAAATAATCTGAACATTTTTAGCGTATTCTGGTGAAGAAATACAATGTATCTAATATTCGGGTTGAGATAGTTTATCTGACATTTACGCTTGTATAAAAGCCTTCAGACCAGATTATGTCGGATAAACGAATTTTTACTGTATAATGTTTATTAATTGCAAATATCTTTGACCTACAAAATAAAACACATTCATATAAAACCGAGTTTATAAATTCTTTATAACTCACCTTTACTATCAAATTAGGGGATATGTATCCAACGGTCATTACATAAATTTCATTGACTGGTAACGTGACTAAATCTCGAGAAGAACATTTCTTAGATTGACTGTTTCGTATGCACATTAATATTTTGTTTAACTTATTCACATATAACAAAATAACCGAATTATTCCTGAATTTTATGGTAAGCATCAACCTTTACTCATACTCCTTTACCGGGTTCCAATTTCTATCAAACAGTAGTTAGAAGGTCCATTTAATTTCCAGATAAGCTTCATTGCTTTCTGGTTCTTAGTGTTTTTCGATGAAACAAATGAACGGTTGGCCGGCATTTTCAAAAGAGAGTCTAAATTAGTCACATAAATCACAAAAGATGGAAGCAGAAAAGTTCAAATTAGAAACGTAGGGCGTTTTAGTTTACCCTTTAACCGAACCTTTTATTTTTGAATGTTTCATATATGCGTCCTCACATGAAATTAATTAAGCACACAGAAACAAGATTTCAAAAAATACTAATTAGTTTACAGATTATGTAAACACCTAAACAGTTTCATAGGAATTTATTGGAAACAATGCTTACAAAGGTTGATAAAAAACAAGAAAGACAAAGTGAGGCAATAAAATTATTGAAAAATGGAAAAGTTGAAGTGTTGTGTCCTGGCCTAGGTTTGATCGGCTGTCTTTGAACATTTTCATAGAGCTTCAAATTCATTTTATGACAAAATTATGGATGCAAATCTATAGTTTTCAGTTCTTGGAATTATTGAGGGGTACGTGCAAAAGTTGAGATATCAATTTGATGTCATTATAAAACAACGTATCGAAGTCACACACTTTTAAGGCCCATTAGAGAAACCCGATTTGAATAGAAGAGAGGAAGTCCATACAAAAGTGGTCTTATAATTTATAGACCATTTGGTAGCATCTTTAAAAACATGTGCATCAAGATCTATGTATTCTTTTTGGTTTTCTAGTTTCATTCACATGACATTCTGATGATGATATACGCACTGGATAGACATCATTGATGAATATTCAGCAAAATTTAGGAGACTTTGATATTTATAGAAAATTATTAGAAAAGACTTCATGCAAAAAAGGACTATAAAAGGCATACCTTAGTGTTTATTTATATTCATCACAAATTGCGTTGGAAAGAGGATTTTATTTAAGACAGGCCGGGATAAGAATGTTATACATTCAACAATGACGGGTCGGAGAATGAATTCTTTGGTATCTTTGACCATGGAAAAAGAACTAACGCGTTCAATCTATTACGCTGACATTATTACTGAATTCGATAGCATTACAATTAGAGAAGTTTTATAAAACTTT
>CAUHTR010005731.1:0-15165 GCA_959609185.1 Schmidtea polychroa | reverse complement strand
TTTCCAATGATAAAATAAATATATGTCCAAAAGAAATTTTATTAAGTAACTGAACAATAAGAATCGGAAAATTACTTTTTTTAATTTTAAAATATTAATTTAATTTTAGATTTTGGTCCTTAATGGCTTTGTAATAAAATTTGCTTTGTGAAAATGAAAAAGGTGGAATTGATTACTGAGATAACATTTTCTGAAAGTATGGAATTAAATAATTTAGTGTAGCAAAAGGTTTCCTAGAAGGTCCGACAAATTCAAAGAAACGAACGTTGTGGTAGTTTTGATTAAAATAAGAAAAGGATTGAGGCACAGTTATGACTATTGTTAATAGGAAATTGAATATTTGCTATTTCTATGTTAACAACAAATCTTACTCTGTCGTGTCTTATTGTTTTATTAATTAGCAAGAAATAATTGTTTTCTTGCCTAAACTAGTTAGTAACTCAACATCCTTAAATATTGCTTTTATAAACAATTTGATTCAGAAAGTCATCCAAAAACCAAAATTATTTAATTAAATGGTCAAAAAATTGATTTTTTTTTGAATTTCAATAAATCACATTTTCAGTAAATTAAATTAGTAAATAATTGTGTTACTTTAAATTTTATTATTATTTTACATTTATTTTATATTTATTTTTGCTTTACTTATATATTAATTTTCATAGCCTAATGATGAAAAATAGTTAAAAGTGAAATATTTAAGTAGAATATTTAAGAAAGACACATTGTAGTTTGATGTACTTACTAAAATTGTTTTAATGAGGCTGCCAAAGTTTTTATTGAGAAGATGTTTTTTCTGAAAGTAAATTTATTTTTATAATAAGAGATGACAACTTTTTGTGTTTGATATTAAATATATGTTCCTAATTTGGATATTTTTATTATTAATAATCTTGTTGTATGATTACAAATACATGGCAATGTACACAAAAAGGCATGCTCATATGTAAATAATGTGTTATTAAAATTGTCATTTAATTAAATGAAACAAAATTTACAGTCATATTCTGACTTTGTGAATTTTATAACTTCGAATATTTAAACAATTTAAAAATAAATAATTTGATTGAATGAAATTATATGAGCAGTTTTTATATTCAATTGTAATTAAATTACTGATTCATAGTCATTTTTTTAATAAATACAATGTCAATTAGTAATAAAGTTTAAATAGTTTAGAAGGAATCGAGTAGATTAAAATTTTTCAAAGAAAACAATTTGAATATTCGAATTTGTCTGTGAATAGAAATTTTAAAATATTATTTATATAAATTTAACTCAAATATCATACGATTTGACTGAATTTAATAATCTGGCTTGTTAACAACAAAAACAGACGAGCCAATTTAGGGTTCCCACACAGTTCATGGTAGTATATGGTAGCTATAATATAGTTGGTAAAACATAACACTTAAAGTCACACAAAATCATTCTTTGCAAGTTCATTGATTAAACAAATTAATATTCCTTATAATTCCTTATTTTATCAGTCTACATTGGATCTCGTACTTTTTTTGCTTTCAAAAGTTAATAATATTTTCTTTAAAAATAGGTACGCTTTTTGATCAACGTTTTTGTGGTTGTTAAATTGAAAATTGTTATATAACTGAAAAGGAATGTGGAAATTCGAAATCATAACAGAACAACAAATCATTGGATTATGTTCAGAAAAGGTGAAAATACAAGAATACGTACAAAAACAGAAAATTCTTAATTAATTAAGTAAAACTTGAGCTAGGTAAACAGAAAGAGAAGTAAACATAGTTGATATTGGAAAACCATTATCATGACAGCATGAGTAATTTTGAAACTTGACAAAGAAATAACAAAGGATATACACGGTAAGACAACTAATTATAATCTTCAAAGACTAGAAAATGAAAAAGGCCGTGAGATTATCAAATAGAGATAATTTAATTAAAACTCTATTATTGTTATTATTAAGTAAAGAAGGCTTAAATAGTTATTTCATTATTATTATATCATATTATATTATATTATATTATTATTATTATTATATTATTATTATTATTATTATTATTATATTATTATTATTATTATTATTATTATTATTATTATTATTATTATTATTATTATTATTATATTATTATTATTATTATTATTATTATTATTATTATTATTATTATAATTATTATTATTACATATTTAGGAATAACTCGCATATTAAGGTTTCGATTAATGTGCTTTCACCATAGTACGGTTTTAAATTGTCCGAAATTTGCATAATTTTACATATTGAAAACTAATCCTAATTTTTTTTTAAATAATATATACAGTAAAAACATCTCGTAACAAAACTTTGATTGGTTTTTCGCATTTTGAGATTTTTCTTTGTTAACTTTTGTTGTATATACATTTTTCTTGTTTTTTACAGTTAATTGTACCATGCGTATAATGTGCATAATTGTAACGTGGTTGCGTATGCTTCGTTGCAGTTTTGTGATCTTTTAATCTTTTTATATCAATTTTCTATTTTCAACTCTAATGTAAAGAGGATTTTTTGATAATTCAAATTTAAATATCCATTTGAAAAAATGAGAAAATACATAAGAATAAAAGTGATTATGTAAACAAAAAACGCAAGTAGATTACTTTGGAACGAAATCTCGATGTAATTAAGCATCATGAAGAAGTTGCGTTCTTTGCTAAAATAGCAAATAAAAATGGAATGAATGAATCTTCAGTTCGCAAATTTGTAAAAAGTAAAGTTGAGCACAAATCGCAAGGTAAGACTACGGCTTCTTATTTATCAAAAGTAATGACAAAAATTAGTGGCATTCGAATGGTAACTATGGAGCGGCTCTTGTCAATATGGATCGAGGATCTTAATCAAAAACAATATTCCACTTAGTCAAATAAAAATTCAAAGCATTAAGTTTTTAAAACGACTTGAAGACTAGTAATGAAGTTAATGTATTTGAATATATTGCAATCGCTTTAATTATTGACAAACAGGAAAAACATTTTTGTTTGGAAGCAATTATCGATTTTTGTATGTAGTTAGTTCCTCGATTAGTACGCTTTCAAATCGTGCGGCTGGTTGGTGGAGTGGATTAACTTTACTATGCAAGGTATTCTTGTACACTATCTAGTTAATATACACTGTCTAAGCTTATGCTTTAACTGTAACATATACATATAATGCCTATTAAATGAATTTGTAATTGATCACTGACAATGTTTATTTTTAAATCATTTTGTTATTTATTGTATATTCTACTTATTTACTCAATTTTATATTTATTAAATTCACTTAATGTAATATAAATAATATAAACTAGCTATTCAAATTTGAATTACCATTAAATCATAATAAATTTATTATTATTATTATTATTATTATTATTATTATTATTTTTATTATTATTAATTACTTTTATTTTTATTAAATTCTTTTTTTTTAGTATTAATAATATTTTTCTTTTTGCACTATTAAAATATTGATACATTTTTTTAATATATAGTACATTTAATACATTCATATATTTTAATTTATTTAAATATATTGACATGAAATAAGTAAATATTTGGATCTTGTTAAAATTCTGCGGGACTTTTACAAGTGTAATTTTAGTCAGAGAATTTTTTTAAGTGTAATTTTAAAAGGAAATAAAATTACACCTTATAATTGAAGTTTAATAGAAAAAATTTAAAATATAATAGGAAATGTTTATTAAGTATAATTATTTAATAAAATTAGAAACCATTCAGCTAACTTTGTGGAACTTGTTACAGGTGTTCACACTCAAAACATAAAATCTTATTGGACTAAAAAACAAAAGAAGATTTAAAACAATGATGGGTATCAAAAAGGAAAATTTCAGGATTATTTAAATGAATATGTGGAGAGATAACTTTAGAGAAGAGTGTTTTGAAAAAACTTTAGAATTAATAAGAGATTATTATCAATAAAAATTGTTTTTGGTTTATGCTTGAAGTTATTTAGTTTTTAAAAATATTTTTGTTGGATCAGAATTTATATTTTTCAAGTGTAATTTTAGGGGCATAATTTTTAAAAGATCCAAATTTTTTATTATTTGTAATAATAACAGTCACTAAATAATGACATCGATTTAAATATAAGTAAAAAACTCAAGTCTAATATATATTAAACTACGATATATTTCGATAGACTCACTGTCATCGTTAGGTAGAATTGAAATTCAAACGATATGAATCTAAATTGCTCTTTTTCAAACCAACTAATTCATTAATTTATTTAAATTATATTTTGCTAAAAAATCATAAAATTCGGTTTTCTCAATTCAAATTTCTAAAAATTTGAAAACTTATAAACGTTAAAATCAAACAACATCTCAATAAACTTTTCACAAAATTGTGTTTACTAGTATTAATCAGTTCCTTCAGTCGATTGTGATCAAAAACTTGAGGAGGGCAGATGACGGGCTGTCATTCCAATGTATGTGGTGTTGCACCCATAACATAAATATTCTTAACCAAGAATTGAACACAATCTAAGTACGACTTAAATCCACTAACAAACACGAAGTAATAAAACAGGAATTAGTAAAAACCTTACAACATTGAATACACAACTTCTTGTTTGAAATTTTTCGCAAACTGTATAACACTCCATAAACAAAAATGTAAACTTAAACATAAAATTATGTTTGCTGATATAAATCAATTCGCTTAATCGACAGTTATCAAAAACCCGATCACTATCGCCTGAATGAATTGATTAATATTAGTAAACAGAATTTTGTGAAAAATTTATTGAAGATGTTGTTTGATTTCAATTTTGATTTCAAGTTTTGAAAGTTTTAAACGTTTTAAATTTTAAAAATCTTTAAAAATTTGAATTTAGAAAACAGAATTTAATATTTTTTAGCAAAATATAATTTAAAAAAATTAATGAATTAGTTTGTTTGAAGAAGACCAATTTAGATTGATATAGTGTGAATTTCAATTCTACCTGATGATAGTAAAATAAAACATTTTTCCAAATAAAATATATTCAAACATGCTACTTGATATTAAATATTAATATTGTCTACTAAAGGAAATTTCTATTATAATGTAAATAATCTAATTTAATTTTGTCATCTATAAAATTTGTGCAACATCGAATATTGAAATAGTATTGAAAAATTAAGTAAGCGAAAAGACACACAACTATCACACTGAAAAAATTGCATGTATTGATGTATTCTTTGTTTACAATCAAACAAATATATTTCGTTGTTCGTTCATTACATGTTTTATTTTTATATATAGATTTTCTTCTCAAAATTATCATTAAAAATATTGATAAGTACAAAATTATTTGTAAAGCCAGAAAAACTTTTAAGAACAAATGTTTACAATTATTATTATTTATGTGCGGCCCTTGTTGGAATTTGACTTGGCCAGCCCTGCCTTAATGCAATGAAGGATTTCAAGTAATAAGACAAAGTAGTAAGTAGTGAAAACTGTACAACCCATGTCAGAAACAACCTAAACTGGATTGGTCATGAATCTGATAGTTTTAAAGATTTAAAACTATTACGTTAGGTTACAAGTTTAGATCGGTCATGAACTTGAAGAAGTAAGCAGCGTTTCTAAAGATGGGTTACTGAAAGGAGCACTACAACAGGTGATTTTATGTAATTTTTCTGTCTTTTGCAAAATCCACTTGTGACATATCGGAATGTTGAAGTTTAATTGCTTGAATTTGACATAGCTGTTTATCTCAATAAATAATGTCAAAGGAGGTATTATACTGTACGATCTATAGACGTATATAATTCATATATAATCATCAAACCAGGTCATAAGTGACGAAGGTAAATGATTTTACTTATAACAAAATTGTAACAAAGTAAATATAAAATTCAAGAAAGCAATTAATTTTATTTAATGTGACAATATTAAAATGAAGCAATTTAGGCAAGTTTATTTGTATGTTTGTCGGTAAAATCAAAGGTTTCAACAGAAAATAACCATTTTGTTTCTATTTTCAACTGAATAAATTATTCATCGTATTATTATCAACAATATTATGGTAAACAAAGATTGCCCTTTAAATTCTTCTTTTCACGTTTAAATAAGAAAGGACAACAAAGATTCTCAAACTTTTCATCTAGAATTCCTATTCAATGCCTATAACAAGATCGCTTGGCTCCAAGTATCACAGGTTGAATTTCCACCTTTTAAAACCCTACTAAAATATCAAATCCAACACTCCAGATGACATTTAACAAAACCTTTTCAAAATAATTAATCTAAGGGTACGTTCACTTATTATATAACAAGAAAAGGCAAGTTTTTATAACCCCCTCCACTTTATAACAAATTGTCACATTACGTAACAATAATATTTTTTTTGAAAAAATCTCGAGTTTTTCAAATTTTTCTTATATTTTGTTCAAGTTTAAGTACCTAATAATAAAAAATAAAACAAAAATAAAAGAAAGTCGAATGCATTATTTTTTTATATTCAATTGTCAACTAGACGCAAAGATTTTATTCATTTTCCCAAAATTGATCAAAAGCGATCTTCAACAGTAAATATATTTCGAAATTCAGCATTAGAGTCCGCCGTTATAGGTTCTTCTTGAATATCCAAATTCTCAGTTTCTATCCAATCAAGATTGTCTTGGAGTTGCACTAAAACTTCTTTCTCACGCCTGCTTTTAACTTTAGTTAATTTATTCTTAGTATTAAATATTCGCTTATGTATATCGTTTCGATGATTCTTCAACATATCAATTGATGCATAACAGTAACCATAATCAATACATACTCTTTCCTTTATAATGTCTGTAACAGATGGAAGGTATTTGTCATAAGGGGTATTGGTTGATCCAGCAATAGAAAGGCTTTGAAAAAGTGTTGTAAGACGTGTATTTGTATCTTTCAATTTAGAATCATATTTCATAGAAACTGGTGCCGGAAGAAATACTAGAAAGAACCACGTGGTGGAGAGTACCAAGATTCATTTGAACATTTAACTATCTGTAGAAAGTATTGTGATGATCTGATGTGATTCATTTACCAAGCTTCACCCACTTCATGATAATCTCCTGTATATTCTAAATTTGCTTTTCAAGTTCCAAATCTACTGTCTTTTCATTGCCATCCAAATGAGTACCAAAATTACCTCCAAAATAACTCCGCTAGCAGTCGGCTTAAAGGTACCATTCTTCTTTCTACTGAATTAAATGTACTTCTTACTTGTGCATTTTTAGCGATGAATAAAGTATCTACGTGGTATTATTGAAAATGATGAATTTGATTGTTTTTGGATATCTAGGATTTTCGTCGGATCCTCCATCAACAAGAATGATAAATATTGGTTTAATTTCTCCAGATTGAGGTTTTTTGATTGTATCAAACTTACCAATCTCCATCAATTTTGAAAAGTCTTGAGCATGCCACTTTGCTGTTGAGAATGAATGTTTAACAGAACGAATTGAAATATATGTTGGTCCAGTGTACGAAACTGCATCATTTGATCCATATCCATTATCTTTAATAATCAATCCAGCATAAACTGACGGAATAAGTTTATGCTATTCACCAAAAGTCCAATCATAACCTGAGCTTTTCCTGCTGTTATTCCAATTGGTACACAACATTTATCATCTTGACTTCTTATAGCTACCTCATCATGTCCAAGAAACGATGTCAGCTCATTCAAATTACTAATAGTTGCTGCAGCAAATTTAGCATCCTTATGGTCCTTATAAAGAGTATTCAGTGGTCTTATTAATTTTATAAGTACGCTTTGAAATAGTGCGGCCGGTTGGTGGAACCGATTAACTTTACTATGCAAGGTATTCCTGTACTTACAGGTTTAGATTATACATGTTTATATATCTTTTATTATAATTTAATATCTTTGACTTTATTATCTTTATTATCTTTATCCTTGACTTTGTAACACTGGCAACCCTAATATTGAATGAAAAATAATTCATTTTTGATATTTTTTAGACAAATATCGAAAGTATAAGTAACATCTAATATTAAGTAATAACAAATTGTTTTGGATTTTTAAATAAATTTTTAATATTAACGTGCATAGTTTTTTTACACTAGGTTTACAGTTAAAATCAGCCCAATTTTCGTGTTGTTGAGCTCTTATTTGCATATAATGTTGAATGTACATATTTTAATATTGATATTTAAATAATAATATTTGCATAAAAGATTTAATATGAAATTTGCTAATGAATATTTAATAATTTAGCATTATTAGATGACTATTGATCAATGTTCTCAAAGAACTACACAAACCTTTGGTATAGCTTTTTATAATGGTACAACGCCTTAGATATGGATATAGATAAATTTTGTTGTTATTTGTATTTCAGCAAAATCATTCAAACTTCAAAGATGACTAGGCTTGCCAATTCTCCCGTTTTTGCCGGGAGTCTCCCGTCTCCAGGTTAACTATGACCCGGGAGATGTAAATCTCCCATCTTTCCGTTTTTACAATATTTTACAATTTTTCAAGAAAAAAGTGCAGTTTTTGAAGTTTCAACTTTTATTTGATTTCTCTAAAATCACCAAAGCCATTGCAGTCAGCCCGACGACAAGACAAATACAATTTTATGTAATATGTAAAAATAATTGTTTTGTTTAAATATTTATGGTAATAGTCATCATATAGTTAAAATCACTAACATGTGTAAACCAAAAAAGTGAAAAAACACATGTTATATTATTTCTTAAGCGTTTTACTGTTCGCAATTTTATATAATCTCCCGGGTTCGAGGTTGTGGGAGTTGGCAACCCTAAAGATGACAAAATTAAACTAGAATATTTACATTAAAATGAAAAATCTTTTTTATTAGAAAAAATATTTAATTTAATTCTCCAATTATTTTAACAGGTTTGAACATAAAAAAAACTATCAAATTTATCTTTTGGTTTCACCTTTGATCTTTTTGTAATTCAATAATTCTCATATTAATATTTATAATAATATAGATCAAAACAATATATTGTACCTTTTGTATTGTTTTGATACATAGTCTTACAAATATTAATATAGCAAATAAAACTATTGGTATAGATAAAATAATATTAATCTGTTTTTCTAACTTGACGAAATATTTCGTCGTTTCATAAAAATTATTTCACTGGGTATGGCTGAATATTTTATAAAGACGTTTCTAAAATTGTACTCTGAGTTCAAGTACTATGAGCACAAAAATGACTTGTTATCCCATACAATTAAATATTCGCAATATATGTATGTTTTAAAGCATTCGTAAGTAATATTTGATAAATAACAGAGTGAGTTAATATAATAATCCAAGTTTATTGAAATTCACTAAAATATATTCATTTATTCATAAGGACACAACTCTCATTTATTTATTTAAATTCTAGACAGACCAAATCATTTCAACGAAATTCTAACAACTCTGTGTAATTATTGATAGTACTCAAAGTTTTAGGTCTATAAGAACTTAAAATGAACGATAGTTAGAACATTTAGAACGATAGTTAGGTAAATGAAACATGTTTGGGAAAAAAATTTAAATAATCAAATTCGGATATCAAGTTGGTTTGGTTCAATTCTTTTAAAATTTCATTGAGTCATTCGAATCCATAGCAATATTAGAATAATTTTCTAATTGTTAATTTTTTTTTGCTTTTTTGTAATTTTTGTACCATAAACCCTTTGAAATCAGAAATAATTTGTGAGATAAGTAAATTATTACAAAATGCAAAGTAAAATAGAAAGAACATTTGATCTTTAATTTGTTCCTTCAAGTAACTATTATTATTATTATTATTATTATTATTATTATTATTATTATTATTATTATTATTATTATTATTATTATTATTATTATTATTATTATTATTATTATTATTATTATTATTATTATTATTATTATTATTATTATTTTATTATTATTATTATTACTATTATTATTATTATATATGTTGTTCATATAATTAATTTCTTTTATTTTAATTTATTTGTTATCATATTATTAAATGAGAATAAAAATAAACTAATGAGTAATGTGAGTCCATTATGATCTTGACTATAAGTGCTTATAGATTATATTGGAATATTACTTATATATTTACGATTATTTTATTTAATATTAACAAAAATTTAATAAAATGAAAAGAAATTTACAAAATTTAAAAATTACTTTGGCTTTTTTGACAAGTCTGTCACACCAATATTAATTTGCTCGTCCATAAAACTTATCCGATGTTAATAAACGTAATGAAACTATCAAAAAAAGTACAAAAATATACAATATATTAAATTGAAATAGTTAAATAAACTCGATTTGATTGGATAATGAATTTTATATACACGTTATAAAATGATTTTTATATATTGACACTTTTGTAATAATAATAATAATAATAATAATAATAATAATAATAATAATAATAATAATAATAATAATAATAATAATAATAACATTAAAAAATTAAAAGATATTTTAAACCATTGTTTAATAATAATGATAATAATATATTGTAGTGTTTGAATTTTAAAACATTAAAAAATTTTTAAAATTTTAACGAAAAACATTTTTTATTAAATTTAATCAATAGAACATCGGGTATTTTCCTTTTAATTAATGCTTGAAGGCCAGTTTTGTGTCCTGATATTGACAGTGCACCATCTGTACAAAGCCCAGTGCAATTATTCGATAATATACTGTTCTCATAAAAAAAATTGTTGATTATATTAAAACTTTCACTGGACTTGGCTTTGCCAGAAATGAGTTTGCAAAATAATATATCTTCAATTATATTATTCTCTTCAACATATCGAACATATGTAATTAAATGTGCGTCTTTAGCTACATCGGTTGCTTCATCTACCTTTAAAGCGTATTTTGAAGTGCGCATCTGATAAACTAATCGATCGCAAAGATCCTCAGATATATCATCGATTCTTATTCCAACAGTGTTATCAGCAAGCGGTATTTGTCGCAACTGTTTTGCATATGATTCACCAAACATTGTTTTGACCATATCAATAGCTGCTGGCAAAACTAGCGTTTCTCCAATTGTGTGTGGTTTTTTACACTTCGCGATTCTGTAAGATACTAATTACGATGTAGTATCTTAGTAGTAGTAGTAGTAGCATTTGATGGAATATGAACTTTTTTTTGAACGTTTGCTTTCGTTTAACTCATCCAATTTTCTTTGAAAAAATTCTTGGGATTTTTCAACGTATTGCGAATGCATAGTTTCAATGTGGCGTTTTAATTTTCCATGTCTCATACTATTAGCAGCCAAAACTTTCGAATAAAACAAACACATTGGTTTTTTCACATTATCAATAATAACACTTGTAAATCCGAACGATAAATAAGATGAATCGTATTTTCTTGTCTTGGGAGTTCTTCCTTCCTGATTCCTACTACTTGTGCCAACATCAGATTCTTCATTATTAGAGGATTTTCTCTTATAACCAGTCAAGAACTTATCCATTTCTCTAAAAATATTACTTTATTGATCTTAAAAAAATTAAACTTAATTAAATTACTTACTATTGTGATCAGTGAGTAATTAGATACGTCAAAATAAAATAAGAAACACAATCTAACAGTAGATTCTAATTGTTAGGTTGTGTTTTTTATTTTATTAGCACTTATTTTTGTCAATCCTGGCTAATATTCGCACCTCCTTTAGATTTGTCCACGCCTCCCAGTTTCGAAAACGCTGATCTAGATCGTAGAAGCAAAATGAAAAATGCAAACAAAAGGTGTAAAAGCAGATATTGACTAAGTAATTATTGCCATTAAAAAATATTTTAATAATAAGGAATTTATGAACTACCCAAAACAGCGATTATCAAACTGGAGCTTCGTGGGGAAAATGAAATTACATCAAAAGCATATATTATGCATAATTGTTAAAAATATTGTTAGTCCCCATAATATTGCATTCATTGTCTTCATAATTAAGCATAATTAAACGAAGTTAAATTATCCATCACAAATTTATTCCACAACCACTTGGATATTAAAACAACATATGTTATATATAAACAATTATATTGTAATTTGTATAAAAATAATGACATGATGTTGTGCATGTTTGATTGTATGTTGAAATTCTTACTTATACATTAATTATTATTTTTAGAAACTCCTCAAACAAATATACGTTATAATTTGTTTTAATAATAAAATTTGTTAGTATAATTTGTTCTTATAGATTCGATTAATACCCGTAGCTCTGCGGCTAATATGGCGGCCACTATTGCAAATTTTATCAAACCCCAGAAACATATGACATGGATTCAGACGTGGAAGATTTCATCATAGAAACGGAACGATACTTCGAGATGACATATATTGTCGATGAATAAAGAAGTAAATTCGTCAAAGCTTTTCTATCAATCAATGAAACGAAGAAATATGAGTTTACAAATAAAACTCTGCATTTTACAGAAAGATTAAGAAACCTTTTTTGTTAAGAACAGAAATCTCATCGATGATCTCAACGAAGCGCTAAATAATCGTCAAGGAAATGAGACTGCCGAAGAATTCTGCTCAAAAATTGAGAAACTTGCAAAAATTATTTTTAAGCATAAATTTACTGAAGAAGAACTAAAGAAAATTTTGCTATTCAATTTGCTTGAAGATAAAGAAGTTAAAAAAGATCTCAAAATGTAAGATTTAAAATCATTTGATGAAATGAAAGAAAGATTAAAGAAACACGATCAAATTTCAAAAGAAATTAATATATTTCATGCTGATGTAGCTTCATTGAATAAACCCCAACTAGTGTTTCCAAATCACTCGAATTACAATTACTCGGGTATTCCAGTAGTAACTTTTCAAAATATCCGTGTAATCCGGGTTAACCGGGTAATTTTAAATTTGTAAATATAAATTTGTAAAAACTATATTAAAAAATCTGGAAATAATAAATTACAATACAAATATGTAAATAAATTACTATAGTTTTTCTTTATTTAAGAAATATAGTATTTTAAAAAAAACTAGTGCATTTAATATTGCAGGATTCATTCTGTTTCTAAGTTTATTGCAAAATATCCAGCAATGGAAAATACACGTTCCGATGCAGTAGATGTTGGTTTCACCGTCAGTAAAGCTTAATATAATTTTTCTAATCTCTCTGTTCGAGATCCATTATTTGCTTCTTATAGCTTTAACTCTTTCTCAACTGTTAGTGTAACACTATTTTCAGGAGTTGGATTTGTGAACGTAGCAATACATTTTTGTAATACTAAATATTCACTACCTGTATCTGAATATTCGTCGGATTGTAATTTTAGTATATCTAATTCATCAGTATTGTTCTGCACAGCTGTTGTATTGCTTGTAAACAAAAGTGCGATTAACGAAGCTGCCAATTGCTTGATTACAGCTTTCGAGGCGTAGTAAAAGAATTCGTTAGATTTTGGGTACACTCCATTGTGCAATAGCATTAATAATGACGTCAAATCCTTATTTCTTCGTTGATCAACACGTATTTTTAACGAATTTTTCAACTCCTCTGCTAAAGATATGTTCACCTTTTTCAATTGTTGAAATACGTAGGTCAGCGCGCCTTCGGATTTTAATAAATTTGAACTTTGTTTACTTAGTTCGAGTACAGCCAGTTTCACTTTACGTACTCTTCATTAAATTTTTCAACACCGAGTTCATCCAAAGCGCTGTTAATCGAATCAATTACTTTTAAAAACCTTTCAATATAAATAACGAAGCTGTTCCATCGTGTTTTAATATCCAACAACAGTTTTAGTGGTTTATTTTCTTTTTTTATTATGACATATTTCATCAATATTTCTGATCACAGTGATGATTTTCGGAAGAACTTTATTATTTTTCTCATTTCTGCTAGTGCCACATCATGACCAGGACGAAACTCAGCAAACATACCAGATTCATCTCCAGCTTCAATTTTCATACCCATGTTCATTATCGTCATTATCATGTTCCTCATCTTCACTATCAGAATAGTTAACATCAGTATAATTATTACCATTGGACTTAGGTTTAATGTAAAATATTTCAACGACTGACAAATGTATTGCATGATTAAAGCATCATTGACTTTCAGAGAAATTATTTTTCCATATTTAACCATGACACTTGCTCCATCATATGTTGATACAATAATATCTCGCTTAAAATTAACACCATATTCCAGAAGTCGTTGAAATACTAATTCTTCTGTTTTTTCGAACGTACAACTTTCAATAATAAGCACCTAACCAAGTACAAATTGCGTATTAACTGATTGTAGAGTAACATTTAGATATCGTCGCATTACTATATCTGTCCACTCATCTACTGTAATTGTAAATTTTGAATCATTTTCAATTTTATCTTTAAAAAATACTCCCTCCGTCCGGTAATATGGTATACATTTCAACAAAAATCGTAGATTATCGTGAATATAAAAATAAATAGGCAACTGTCATGACACTGTCATAGTAAATATTCATGACAATATAACCTAAAATATTTGACTTAAGTAATATCATTCTTAGTTAAAAACTTACCGCTCAAACATCAGTGTTTCTTGAGGTAGATAAAATTAGTACCGCTGCAAGACGAATATGGAAAATGTGGAAGGAAATTTGTTAAATTTAGAAAGAAGAGATTCAAAATATAAACAGTTAACTAAAGAACAACGTCAAGGTATTTTTTGAAAAATTATTACAGCAGATGAAGGAGAATAAGTTAAAACACGGTGCAATCAACGAAGTTGCTACTGCGTTTCAAGTTTCCCGGCTAACCGTTAGCAGAATTTGGCATGCAGCACAAACTCAATACAGAAAAGGTAAGATATGTGCCGATGTTTCTTCAAAAAAGAAAAAAAGATGCGGAAGAAAACCTAGAATAAATTAATCAATTAGAAGCGAATACTCTCGATAACGTTTTTTACAACATTGCAAGCATGTATGGAGTCAATTATGTTAGCAGATGGAGGAAATGGCTATAAAATACCTCATTTAAGTAAAGGAAAACTTCGTCGCGAAGGTCGACTGCTAGAAAAATATGTATGTTCTAAAGAAGCATACAATAAAGCCAAATCAAATTTCGAGTGAACTTATTAATATTTATTTTTTTAAATTTTATTTAATATTTACATTAATATTTATTAAAATGTTTCAAATAAAGGTAATATAATAAACTTGTCATGTACATTTTTGATTTATTTTAT
>CAUHTR010005730.1:0-20271 GCA_959609185.1 Schmidtea polychroa | reverse complement strand
AAGATAATGCTAATTAATTCGTTTGGAAGTCTTTCTGAAGGGTTTTGATTTTTATAATATTCAGTAATTATTTTTTTAATAACATATTTAATTTTATTCTTAAAAAATTTTTCATAATTATAATTAGTTTGGTCATACTTATCATTTTTATCCTCTAGATTATCACGATTTAAATTTTCATCATTTAAATTGTAATTATATTCAGAATTAGATTTAATTAAATTACATTTATTACAATTTAATTTTAATTCATATCTTTTAATATTTAAATTATGGTTATCAAAAATTACTGTACAATTCTTATTATTTAAATTACAATTGCAGTTATTACATATTAATTTATCATTACTGTTAATTAATTCGTGAATAGAATTTTTATGATTATAATCATTGTAGAAATTTTGATTATAATTACCTTTATTTTTATTTAGGATGTGAATCCTACGAGCAGGGCAAAAGGCTTTCCAGGACGTATCTCTGGTCGGGTCCGAAGTTGCATTCTCTGGAGCAGTAATATCATAGATAGGGGGAGAGATTCCGTATTTCTTCAGGATCATTCTGGCAGGACAAAATCTGCTAGCCATCGTCTCACAATCATCTGGCTTCCTGGGAGCATCAGGCTTTCTACGAGCAGGGCAAAAGGCTTTCCAGGACATATCTCTGGTCGGGTCCGAGGTTGCATTCTCTGGAGCAGTAAAATCATAGATAGGGGGAGAGATTCCGTATTTCTTCAGGATCATTCTGGCAGGACAAAATCTGCTAGTCATCGTCTCACAATCGTCTGGCTTCCTGGGAGCATCAGGGTTCGGTACATCGGGGCAGGGGGCATAAGGTGATTCAAGGGATCGGATTTCATCATTTCTAGGAGGAAGATTAGGAAATGTTGAAAGTAATTTATCCTTAATGCAAATTTCCGGAATGGAGCTTCTTCCGTTTCTGTTTGAAGGAGCTTTATCGGATAATTTAAGGTATCTGCTAGTCATCATCTCGCAATCTTCAGGTTTCCTGGGAGCATCACGATTCGGTACATCAGGGTAGGAGGCAAAAGGTGATTCAAGGAAACGGATATCATCATATCTAGAAGGAAGAATTCCCGGATTGGAGCTTCTTCCATTTCTGTTTGAGGGAGCTTTATCGGATCTAGAAAGGAGATTAGACTGTGTTAAAAATAATTTATTCTTATTGGTATCTCCAAGATTGGAGCTTCTTCCATCAATAAGCGTATCGTCATATTCTAATTCCTCAGCCGATTTCTGCCCAGTGCTATGAATGATATATAGCAGTAATTCTGCTAAGCACTGGGTAACGGCGGGTAGTAAGTATTTGAAAAGATTAACATGCATTTAAAAATTTTTTAGTTCTTGCATTTGCAGTTTGTGGACCTCATATCACAGTATAGATGCCGGATTGGTTGGGATCTCGTGTTGAAATTGTCAACAACGGGGATCTCAGTCAATCCCTCTAAATTATTGATGAAGATTTGAAGAGAAAAAAAATTTTAAAAATTCATTTGTAAACATGATAAATCATATATTAATGAAAAATCCTTACTTATTTCGGTTCTTTCCAAACTTTTCACAAAAATAGATTTGACAAAATAGAGTGTATCTTGGCAAAAGAAGTGTGTTTTGACTTTGGCAATAAAGAGTGTTTTTGTGAATGAAATGCGTCGGTATATATACATTATCTTTGGTGTGCGAGTTTGTGTGCATGAGTGCAGTAAAACAAATCAGAATTATTTTTAATTCTAGAATTTTCTATTTTTGATTTTTATTAATTTTCTTGGCGGTTTTTTCGCAATAATTTTTTTTATAATAATACAACAAATTATATAGATATTACTAATTAATCCGTTTTATAATTATTCTGTAATTAAAATGGATTAACTACTAACAATTGGTAATAAAAACATTAAATATTTAGATAAATATTCAAATAATATTTATATAATTGTTTTAAAATATATTGTTAATAGATCAATTTTATCCACGATACTATGTATCGTCGACAGGGCATACTCTTTTATGCTATAAAGATATGAAAAAAATACTATGGCCATAAATTCTATGGTACTATCTTTGCCCAATATCCCAGACTTCCCAAAATATAAAATATAGAGATTTTTAAAAAACACAGTAAACATCTCCACCAGTTTACTTTAAATAAAAAACACTTTTTTAAAAAAAATCCAAGACTGGTGCCCCATTGTCTTGATAGGTTTTGACTTAAAAATGCCTTTGATACTAATGTAGCACTGTGCTTAAAAACCAGTTAGGATCAACCTTATATACCCTACCTAAAAATAAACATCTAACATTTAAAAATTATTCAACCAGTTATTCAAGACATTCACCCCGCCATTCGTGATATATGTCGATTTTGTGGCAATTTAACTACCACCAAAAACACATGCCAATAAGACCAGGCATGTTATTAATTAATAATTATAATAAATCAAAATTTTATTGAGTTTGTTGAGATGATTGCGTTTTGTCTTTCCTTCGTAAGGTGGAAGAAATTGCTGTCACAATTGTGTTGCAATATTACGAAATTAATAGGCGAAAGGCTATTATTACATTGTCTTGCATTGAAGAGTGTGCCATTCGAGATTCAAGAATACAGAGTTTAAAATTCTTCAATAATTAAGAGAGCTAAAGTTAAAAATGCGATAACGAACTTTTAAAAATTAACATTGAGCAAGAAAATATGTTGGAAATTTATGTATTTTTAAATCACTATATGTTCGAGGAAAAAAGAATAACCAACTTATTTTCCAGAGTATATGCTAGTTTCATCTATTTTAACCATGGCCAACCGGTGGCCCGTGAAGCGTTTTGATGTAGCCCGGACACAATTTTAAACATCAAATCAATAATTGTCTTTTTTAGCATTCATATTTGAATTAATGTTTTTAATTTAAAAAATTGATTCTAAGTTGAATCGTAAAAACGAGTTATATTTATTTAAATGTATTTATTGTGGCCCGTGATAGTATTTTTCCGAAAATTTGGCCCTTCGATTGATTTGGGTTGGCCACCACTGATCTATTTTTATTTCATTCAAATTGATTATTTTAATATTAATAAGTATTAACAAATTATTATTATTTCATCAATAATAGGGTTCGGAATCCCGGGAACAACTTACAGTTTACTCAAAAATTCTTTAAAAAAATCGTATTTGGTTGAAGATTTTCAAATTAAAATTTTTTCAATTGACATTTGAATTTTTTCACATTGAAAATAATTGGAATTGATTTTTGCAGTCGAATTCTTAAAATTTATAAATTTTAAAATTCGAAATTCTGGGAACTTTTTTTCAATATTGCATTTTCCAATTACATTCTTAAAATTTGTTGGCACTCAGTCGCATATAATTTAATTGCTTTTAACGTTATTATTGCTTTTGATAATTTTAAAGTTCCAGTTTTAATTAAATTTTCATTCGCACTATTTAAAGATTAAATTTTAAACAGCAAATTTTAAAAATATAATGAAAAGAAAAGTAATTCTGCTGTTTGGAAACATTTCTTACGAGAAGAAAAGGGACAGACAGCGATGTATAAGTATACCGACAGAAAAAAACCTCACAACGGCTACTAATTCGGCAAACACACCAAATGAACCACCAACAAAAAAATCGAAAAGTTAAGTATTTTCCGATGTTGGCAGTAATTTAACGCAATTCGACGAACAGTCAGAAGTAGAACAAGATTTGTCGGAGAGTAACGAGGATGAAGATTTTTCTGACAACTACGAATTGGTTGATCTTGATTTTAGTCATAAGCATGGAGAAAACCAAAGTGTTACTGAGGTAAATTCCGATCTAGTGATCAAAAAGGTACGAAAATTGATAGTAATGTTCGGACGATCACCAACAAAAACGATATTTTACAGAAATGTTGCATATGAATTTGGGAAGCAAATAACTCTAATAAAAGATTGCAAGACTAGATGGAACAGTCTTTTGTTAATGCTTGAACGTGTCTATTTATTAAAAAATTGTATACAAAAGACATTGATAGACATAAGTCTACCTGAAAGTGAATCTTGCTTTTTCTAATGATATTAAAATGATATCCGCTATCATTAGTGCTCTTCCACGTCTGTTTGCGCGTTTGTTGTTAAAATTGTTCTTATTAGTGTATGTGTGCGCGCACAGGCGCGGACAAAGATTTTTATTCTCGAGGAAATTGGAATTTTGAAGAGTTTAATATATTTTTTGTTGTTTGAATATTTGAATCCAAAAATGTCAACGGATGTTAATGTTAAAAAAAACTTTAAAATGCTAACAACGTTATAAGTCAAAAATTGCATTCAGCTCTCATTCTTCGTGTGCAATAAAAGCGAACAGATATCAGTAGTGTACTTCAGTATTTACACAATGTTAGAACAAATGTTCATTCCGGATCTGAAATAGAGCTCCTAACAGTTCCTTCTTCAATAAAATATCGCAAAATAATATTTGAGTTACTCGAAAGATTGAATGTTGCAAATACAGCTACATCACTAACAGCTTATGAGTCCGAAGTTGAACCTTCTATTTCAAAACATACACCTCTCGAAATTATTTCAAATTATTCTGACTCCATTTGAATCTTTTTCTCTTGAAGAACCTTTAACTATGTCAGATGAGCTCAAAAAAGCTATGAAAAATCACATTTGCCGAGGATGCCAATTCGATGTGAGATGTTGGCAGCGAAAATTCAAAAAGAAATGGTGTTGTTTGAAAATGGGGGAACACGTCGTGATTTTTTGCAAAGATCATATCATTTTCTAATGACAATCAAACCAACCAGTGTTGAGTCTCAACGTGCTTTTTCGGCAGCCGGAATTAAGAAGTCATTTGGGGATGAAACATTAGATGTGCTGTGCTTCCTCAAAAAATATTTTGAAAATAATAAAAAATAATTACGTATTTTTATAATTTAATAATTAAAAATATTATTATAATAATATAAAATAAAATCAATGAATTTAACATATAATATTATAAAAATAATTAATTTCTTTATAATTTAATAAACTGTTTTTTATAAACCTATTTTTGAATGTGTCATTTTATCATTTATTTAAAATAATATGTTAATATCTTTCAAGAACAGGTATTTAAAAATCCTGGGACTAGGTAAATGCAATCCCGAAATCTCGGGATTGAAAATATACCACGGCATTGCCAAAAATAATCAATAATATTTAGTAATTTAATATTGCTATTAATTACAAAATAAAATTCAAAGGATCCAATTTTAATAATTTTAATAAAATAATGAATTTTTCGTGATTTCTAATAACGATTCTAAATATATATCTGACAATAACGCAAAGACAGCAATATTATTCAGGTAGAAAGTGATAAAATCAAAGTAATTTACTAAGGCGCTCATGGTGCTTTGTATTAATATTGATAGTAGTGTAATTCAAAAGAAGAAAATTTTGAATATAAATAATATCTGGGAATTTGAATCCAAGGTATAAAAATTTTCTTTTATTTTAAAAAAAACTCATTGAGGAAAACCCATATTACGAATAAACCGATATTTGTTATAATTCAATAGTACAATTTAAGGTCAGCCTTGATCTTTGTTTCTACAGAAAATTTTATTAAACCACTATATTTTCTCAATGAAGTACAATAAAAATGTTGCGAGATTTTTATATTTGCAATTAATTAATATTTGTGTAAATAAATTCTCAGAAAAACGTATAGTTATTTAGTATTTTTTAAACTAAACATGCAGGTTATATCTTTTATTTAATACCTTTTAGAGTCGAGTATCTAGGCAAACAAAGATTAAAGTTTCTTGTATTAGCTGTATCTCATTACATGGACCTAATAATAGATCTGTCAAATTTTTCCAAAAATTTAAAAAGTTAAAGTTTTGTTTTTAAAAAAATATTGTTTTTACTTGAAAATCTATATACCTACTGTTTTTTACCTCATGGAACGGAAAACGAAGCATTTATATCCACCCTAAAAATGCAAAGAAAGATACTATATTGTTCGATGTTGAAAAAACAATATTATATGCTTAGTCTGCAACAATACCTTACTTTTACCGGAAATGATCGGCAACAAAATTTCTTCTCGTCGTTTAATATCTCCAGACAGTTGCATAAAACGAATATAACGAGAAAGTGTCTCAGGTTTTTTAGGAACGTAAAAACTCTGGTAAAATATATAGACGCGTGATATAAGTAATTGGTGTTTCGCCTATACATGGCAATAATTTAGTTTCTGGGCGAGTCTGGGTTCAAAACCAAAACATTCAACCAAAAACATTCATTCAATAAAACAATATGAATTATAGCTTAAATTTAAAGAAACAAATCCTATTTATTGCTATTTATTAATAGTATAAAGAATCAGTCAGCTGCAATCCTAAAGTGAGAAACGATAAAAATTCTGAATTTGCTCCAATATACATGATTTCGATAGACATTCCGTTATTAATTATCCATAGTACCAACAATATAATCTTAAAATCTTTACTTATATCATTGTTGTGAAGTTCATGATGCTATATCACTAGAAGCTTGAAGAACCCGAAAGAGTCATCGTTTAGAAAAATATTGTAGCGGGACAATCGGGGTGCGTGTATGTATTGTTTAGTATAACCAAAAAAGAACGTGGAATGTAATATAATGGAACAATTAATTATTACAATTATTATTACAATTAATTATTAATTATTACAATCAACTAATTAATCAACCTTAATGTATCTTAAGTATGTTTAGGATAGTCCTTGTTATTCGATGAATATTGGTGGATATTAACTTTGAATGGAATATTCTTGGTTATTTGGTGGATATTGTTTATATTAGATTTGAATGGATTGTTCTTGGTTATTTGATGGATATGGTTTATATTAACTTTGAATTGTATTCTATAATTTTTACAAATCTTGTTGCTTTAATGTTATTGATTATTTTCTTTTTCTATCAATTTTCTATAGCGATAATTTACCAAGGTAAATTATCGCTATAGTTTTTTTAATAAAAAAATAAATAAAAAACAAATTCTTCTCCACGTGCAACGTGTGAGATTGTAGTTTACATTTAAACCATATAACTAACAAATAAAAAAAAGATATTACCATACATTGCAATTATTATTACTTTATTAAATTTTTATAATCTCTTAGACTGAATATTATTACATAACTAACAATAATCTTAAAAAACTGACGAAATTACAGAAATTACAAATTAAATATTTTGAAAAATTATGGTTGTTTAGTTGCACCCAAACTTTCAGAAAATAAATTATAATATTAAAAAGATTAGTTATTTAAATTGAAGGACTTATGAAATAGATGAGATTTAGCATATTTTTATGCTAATTATGATAAAATTACTAGTAATCTAGTATACTGGTCATATAATTAAAATTTTAATTTATTAATATGAACTTTAGACTACAGGAAAACCTTCTACAACACAGTCCAAATAATGCGGAAATTTTTCTACAGCGCCTTGTTATGATCGATTCGGCTTTAAAGTGCTTGAAATAAAAATATTACGGTTTTTTGTGGATTTTTCAACACCTAGCAAAACTAATTGCTCGAATTATCGAAAATCGAATCTGAAACCCAACCCAACTTTACTTTAATATGTAGGTTCAACTGTTTCAGTTCACAGTGCATAGTGTGATTTGTTTTACATACATACATCAATCAATTAATTTAAATAAGTTAGTTTGTTTATAATTGTCTCTACTTATGTCTTAACTGATTGATAAACATTTAAGCAATCAAAGTATCAAATGAAAAGAAGAGAGCCGTCAAAAAGAAAATTTATCTCGATAGAAACCAAAATTAAAATTTTGCAGTGGCCTAAATATAAAGAAAGGATAGCTGATATTTATATACATTTTAATCTTAATATATGGTCAATACAAATTATTAAATAAGCAGAATAAAAAAAATAGAGGTTCTGTCACATTTGGATCGTCTGCACTTGCCAAAATTAATGTTCTTTCAAAACTTTAGATCAAACTCGAAATCTGAAATAACGCAAAGGAAACACTTGCGACTAAATCAAATCTTAATTAGTGAATGAATGATTATTTTTTTGTCATTTAATATGATTATCAATTTTAATCTTCAGTTCTTGTCATTTTAAATTGTCATTCTCTGTATTTTGATACAATATATAAGAAAATTAACAAACCAAATAAAAATTTTCATTGATCGTTATAGAAGCAAACACCAATTTTTATAAAGATTTCATATCTCCTAAAATGAAAGTTTTAATAAAATTATTTCCAAATTATGTATAATTCACATAATTTTAAAATCTTCAAGGGAATAAATAGTTTTCATATGACTAAATGAAAAAAAGCATTTTAAAGTGATATTCAATGCGATTTATAATGATAGACTAGTTTCAGGCTTATTGAGCTTTCATCGATACCATGTAAGAAACTCGACTCTAACCAGCATCGAAACCACCAGTTGTGGTACCAGAGCCCAGAATCTGGCCACTCGCGAACCAGTTCATATTAAATATCACAATTTGTTTTCCCTCTATTATCAAATGTAAAAATACATTTAATATCTTACAAACTAGTCGTATGAGAAACTTATTATCCTTGTGTCACCAAAGAGGTATAAGCACAGTTAAACTTTGTAATGGTATCAGATGGCTGTAATTGATTAAATAAAGTCAAAAATGGCTTTCGGTTGTTGGATAACTAACTGAATAAAATAAAGTTTCTCAAATGACATTCAATGCGATTTCTAATGGCAGACTTGTTTCAAACTTATTTGGCTCTCACCAGTACCATGTAAGAAACTCGAACCCATCCACGATTGAACCCGGCAATAACTTTAAAAAAAATTATTTTATTGAGTTACTAAAAAATCTTGGCTTAATAATGACAAGTATATATGTCTTTTTCATTCATGTTTGTTCATGTATGTCCCATTCATTACAGTGGAACAATTCATGGAACTATTTAAAGTTGGCATGATGAAGTTCAGTGCCAAAGCGCAGAAACAATCTCTATGGGTCAAATCCGTTGTTCGGAGATACTGTTAATCGAAGGTCACCTAGTTTCGCCCAGAACAGACACAAAGTGTCAACAAGTGGATAGATGTTTACATCTTAAAGTGTCTACATGAAATTAAGCTCAGGAAATCACCAAATTAAGAACCAATTGGATACATTTACGAGTGTCAACAACCCTCAACGTTCTACAAGAAGTAAGAATTGTTTCTATTACCAACAATTCTGCAGCCAATTCGATTCCAGACAAGAAAACCCAGAAAACAGTAATTTCGCAAAACCAACATTCCTTGTGACAAGTGCGTAGTAGTAAGAATATTGTGATATCTTCATTTTTCATCTAGACATAATCGATATTACTGTTGGATAATATTCATTATTAAAAACATTTACCAATTATGCCTCGATTATAACTCGTCAATAATTTGAATGACAGGTTAAGACCCATTAAAACATTCGTCCCTTAAAAATACTAGAGATTGGACACAAATAGATACCATGAATAACATCTTCGTGGAAGACAGATGAAAAGCCAACCTCATTTCCAAATACCAATTCAATTCGAGATGAAATTCCATGACAGTTAACAATGATCTTGTAACTAATCGAATAATATCTTGTTTTTAATTATTCCGATATCGAGGTAATCGGTAAAATAAAATCAAGAAGAATTAGTAAAACGATACTTTTAAATTTTAAAAACATGTTTTAATATTTTTGTATACATATAATCAACTATTGCATGTTGGAAATCTCATATTTTGAGACCTCAACATTTAAACCAAAATTCAGGATAGTGCTGTAAATATAGTTTACTCTATTATATGAATTAAGGCAAAAAACATGTCACTATTAACTGTTAAGATAGTTTTTATATATCATTGTTAAATAAATAATTATTAGTTAAGGATTATGATAATTTCAGTGTCTAATTTCAGCATCTAAAAAGTGCGATTTCTCAATAAAAATAAAATAAATAATTCCAGTGTATTTAATAATTTCAGAAGTTATGATTAATATCACATTTTCATGTATGGTTTAAGTAAATTTTCAGGTTGAAATATCAATTAATTAAATTTTTAAATTTAAATTAATTCACGGATGATAAAATCAAAATCGGCCAAACTGTACTAGACTTATCTAAACTCAGAATGTATCAACTACAATATGAGGAATTAGAAAAATATCGTAATGAGTTTAATTGTAAGATCAATAATGTAGCTGGGGACACTGATTCCTTCTTTCTCGAAATAATTAATTGTAAGCTTTCTGATCTTTTGTTGCTATTGTTAGGGATAATCTTCTTGGCACCTCAAATTACGATCCTAGCCATCCCTTGTATTCGAGAAACTTGGATTCCATCATTGGGAAATTTAAGATTTCAAATACGAGGAGTGGGTGTTTCTTCGTCCAAAATGTTATAGTTTGCTTGGTGATGAAGAATGTTGTAAGGCAAAAGGCATAACATTAAAAGATGCAGGGCTAACATATATCAATTACATTGATTGTTATTTAAACGACAAAATTTATACAGTCCCAATGTTCAGAATAATGTCTAAAAATCATCAGATGTACAGCATAAAAAACCATAAAACTGAACTCAATTGCAACGACGACAAACGTAATTGGGTAGCAAAAAATAAAAGTTTTCCATATGAACACTACCTGGAGGATGATACTTTTATAGATACAGACGATCCTCCGATATCACCAGATGCTGATGATTTCGAAGATTTTGAAGGTCAAGAATCATTAACATTGAATCGATATTTACTATGAGGAGTGCAGGAATTGTTGATAAATTTTGAGTAAAATTATTATTATTATTATTATTATTTTTATTTTTATTTTTATTAATAATTATTATTTTTATAGAATTCTGTATAGAGAAATCGAAAAGAAAATACAAAGATTATTGATTGAAAATTTGATTGACAATTATAATAAAAAATTGATTTTTTAAAAAATAAATGATTTTATTTTTTAATCAATTTTATTTTTATATTTTATTAAAAATTATTAATATTATTATTACTATTATTATTATTATTATTATTATTGCGTTTATGATTTTTATTATTATTCTTAGTAATTGTTTGAGTTTGAACATGGATTGAAGGGTCTTTGTTAATATTGCAATAAAACTGCAATGTCTTTATTATAGTTTTTGAAAGTTAATATTACTTTCAATATCTTAACACATATCGACAATAATATTACGTTGCGGTAGTTTAGACAATTGAACTATATATTGAATTACCTTTCGAATGATACCTATATTATATAGTTTATAAAATGTTGAAGGTTTTTGACCTTTCGAAGGTTAAGGATACACCTTAAACCTTCAAGTGTATGACCATTGGATAGAACTCTTCAAGACCTTTCGAATAACACCCATAAAGTTTGACATCATTTGACCCTTTTAAATTTTGATTTTAAAATTGAAATGAGTCACCCCGATGAGTCATGCGTGGTGAGTCATCGACGACGTCATGACTCACTCGAGGGACGGGGTATGGGTCATGTTCTTTGTTATGAGTCATGTGTCCAAGTAAAATGAAAATTACAGAACATTTAGTGTATCTAACCACCAATGGGAAAACACAATCACCAATAGTCATGGAAAACGAAGAACGGATTGTTGAAATTTATATTGTCGAAGGGGGTCGTGAATAACCCTTACTCAACGGGGCATAGTGTTGGACACGGGAAAATTAGTACAAAGTTTTACTATTAACAAATATTACAGAACTGGTAAAAACAAATATAGATTAAATGTAAGAATAGATAAATGAAATAGTTGTGATGGCGCGTTGTTTGAATATTGTATATAAAATATAGTTATTTAGATCATTTTTATTAATATTTTTATTTAATTAATTAATATTTAATATATTTAATTTGTGAGATTATTAGTAATATATTTAGTCAATCAAAACTAAAGACAACAAAATGGATATCATTAATAGAGAAATTATTGAGAATAATATGCGTGAATGAAATTGTGTTATTCTGGCTCCAAGACACTCCGAGCCACAATAAAAGATATCAACAGAAGGATCAAAATCCTTGACTTTGGTAAAAAGAATCTATATCATTGTCTCTAAACGAAGTCGTCCATCATCTCACATTACTGAGTCCTTATTTGAGCCAATTACTCCTACTAGTTAGGCATATATGCCGCCAACTGAACAAACGGTATTAGAATCTCCTGTGTTAAGCCCAGTCTCTCGATTTGATATCAGATCTCCATCTTTTAATGGCTTCTCTCAGGAGTTATTTGAAATCACATCGGAATATTGTTTGGAAGGAGTTAACCATGATCGTTGTAATGAACTTGGAAGGCCGGATGGATATATATATATATATATATATATATATATATATATATATATATATATATATATATATATATATATATCCTCTTATATATCATATGTGTGGTCTTTGGATTCCAGATTTATATCACGGCTCTGATTATACTACTATACCGCCTGCCGAACCTATCAGCCGCAGTCCTGAATATTCCTCAAGAGTCTGTAACTTTGAATGGTATTGTAATTTTACAGTAGGTACTCCACAGCACATAGATGATGTTTCCCATCATCTCTCAACCAATAGCAGACCAAACAAAAGAGGGGGACAGACTATGGATAATGAAAAAAGAATCTTACGGGATTTCTCACGATACGCAATCTGGAGCTAATGTTTCGGCAAGAACAAGAAGATATAACAGCTTCCAGTTTAATATATCTACTAGAAAGTGTAAAGAGCTGGAGAGCCACCTTAAAATTCTTACCGACGACAAATCATTCTCTCGTTTCATATGCGGACAGGAAGAGAAAGGTGAGTCAGGATACAAGTCTATTGATACGATTATATGGCAATAAGATTGAACATATTTTTATCTTCATCAAATCTAATACCTAGGGCCGTTGTAGAAGATGATTTTGAAAAATATTTGGACGAGCAAGAACAGTCCAAGCGTCGTTGCTTAGGGTTAAATAGTAGCGGAGAAACTACAATAGTCTTAGGTAAATTTAAAATAGACTTTTACCAAGCTTTAAAAGAGGTAGAGAAATTTGACCGTTCTTCAAAGTTAGCAGTAAACGATGCAATTCATAGATATCCTGAGATTATTCAAGAGGCTGCTCTGACCACGACGGCATTGCCGCCGACACAAGTCTCCGAAGAACGGTTATTTTCTGCACTCAGAATCATCAGATCCGATTTGAGAGCATCAATGAACCCGGATATTATTGAAGCTATTTTATTTCTAAGGACAAATAATGCAGATTAATTATTTTTAATTTTGTTATTTTATAATAGGAATAGTAATAGTAATAATGACTAGAGTGAGTGTATGACAACAATTGACTGAATGATTCAGATGGATGTTGATCAAGGAAAAATTATTTAGATACATGAACGAAGGTGCGAGAATCCGGCCCATGAAAATTAAGAATAAAGCCTGAGTCAATTTACGGACCACCTTATAGAATCGAGGCCTGCACGTTAGCGCGCTCTTAACGTCAAGTGATGCACCTATCAATTTGGACGATAGCAAACTGACCTCGATAATTGTGAAACGGGATCCGGTGGCGAATCTGGCCCGGTAAGCCTTATGCTTGAAGAAGAAATCCCGGCTTAAACATTTTTTAACCCAGGTTCTAGTGACATTATCGTTCACCCATACTTTTTATTGTACACAATTGTATAGTATAATAATAATAATAATAATAATAATAATAATATTAATATATTATAGTTAATTATTATTAATATGTTACTAATTTATGGTGATTATACGAGACACATTCTGTGGTATAGTCACACATTGTCAATTGTACCCAATTTTCAACTACACTTCAATCGTTGATTTCTTAACGGAGTTTTTAAAAAAAATTAATTTATATAAAATTTTCCAGTATACTACGTTGATTTTAATATATATCACCAAAAGAATCGAAAAATCAAATTATTACAAATCCCCGTTTGTCAATTCACTAATGAAAATAATATTTTATTTTAACCAACGTGAAAAAAATACAATTATTATCAGAATTATTATTTTAATAATAAATTCTCAATTTGATTAAATTGTAAGTTTATAGATATTTTATTTTGATGTTAAATAAATCCTTGAATGATAATGTCAAATCGAAGAAAATGTACTTTTACGGCTGAATATATATCACCAGATGTAATAATTAAAATGACAAGTAAAATGCGGAAAGTGTTATGGAATATTTTCTATTACTTCAAGAAGGTACAACATCAATCGACATTTTCATCAGAGAATCTTAATAATTTTTTTATAGGAAACAAATTTGGTGATAAAGAAAAACAGATAGCCATAGATGAGGCTGTGACCCACAACCACAGTGTCAGATGAATGGATTGCAAGTCAAAAAATTTGAGAAAATTATTTAATAAAAATTTAATAAGTCTGCCAGAACATAAACGGAAATTATAATAAAAAATATATTTGCTTCATATTTAATTAGTTTAATTCAAACGGAAATTAAAAAAAATTTTTTTTCTATATATTCTGATGCTTCCAATCATAACTTTTATAAACATTAATTCGGATTTTGATTGGAAGGAAAGGCTTAAAATCAGAATGCTAGAATTTTATCATTACTAGGTGAAACTGCTGAAATGATAACAAATTCGATAAAATTTTGACTTATGTTCGAAATTGGCCGCTTATTGCGCAGACAATGAAACAAAATTTCGGGGCTTTAAAGAAATGTTTTACAAAAAGAAATGGTAGAAATGTTTTGACAATTTTGAATAAGAATTTAAGCCAATTGAATGTAGCGATTGGCAGTGCTAGTCATATTGCACATAACGAAATTCAAACTGCAGTTGATATTCTCTAAATTGATTTAGAAGCCATAATCATTAAACTTTATGGACATTTTCATATTTATATGTTTCGAGTAGCTTTACTGCAGTGTTTCCAAACTTTTGGTACTGCGTACCACCTTGATCATTTTCATTAAATAATGTACCCCTTTGCTTTAAAATTTTATATAATGATTAAATTTTTTTATAATATCTTTTTTAAAATATAAGACCTTTAAATTAATAGCATTAATGAAAAATTAAATACTTTTATAACTGAAATATTGTAAAATAAAAAATACTATACTTAATTTATTGTAATTAATGAGAAGGATGAAATTGCTTATGCTGAGATAATAATTCATCATAATTTGGTTCTCTGTTGGTTAATTTTAATCTTAGATGAGATTCAACATCTAAAAGGCTATTTCTTTTTTTCGATTTAATATCTACAAATGTAGAAAAAGCAACTTCATATAAATATGATGTTGGAAAAGGAAAGATGCATTTCAGGGCCTTTTCTGATAAAGAAGGATATGTTGATTGTAGCAGTAACCAGAATAATGGCAAAGAGCATTTCATATGCTTATTTTTCAAGAAACCATCTGAAGATATTTCTAATAAGCTTTCTTCTTCTGCATATGATAATCCTTCTGGCATCGATGTTATATTAATATCAAATGGATATCTTATCCATTCTATATTTTTCTTTAAATCAGGTAAATATTTTTCGAGACCAACTTGCAAATTCTCCAAATGCTGAGCTATACAGCTCAGAATATCATCATCAATTGTATTACCAGAAAAGGCCTGCGTACCCACAAAAATTCCATCGCGTACCCCGGTTTGGGAAACAATGCTTTACTGGAAGAATTTTGTGATGAAGCTGGTATGGAATTTTAAAATAGTTGGTTTTTGTAAAACTCGTAGGGTATCTCAAATGCCAGTGAATCTTAAGATGCATCAACCATTGAAAAGTTATTTTTATTATTGGAAATACACAGTTGGTCAAAAACTTTTTTTTAAAAATGATACATTAGAATTGTGGTTGTTATTTCTTCACAATCAGGCTGCACTTTGTGAAAATACAATAAAATAGATTGAAGGAGATTTTAAAATTGCAAATGAAATTTCTGAGTATTGATATTTTAAAGTACAAATGTTTAAAAAGAGCTAATGAATCATTTTTTCCATTAGTGGCCAAATATTTAAGAAAACTAGTTGAAAACGGGGCTATTAACAAAACTTGGTTTATGCCGCACTATGAAAATTTTTTATCAGAGCTATTTTGAATATTTAAAGAAGTGGTCGTGTTAGTTTTTCAACATTAAAAAATTTAAACTGCGCACTACGATTCTGCGCTCAATCGTCGGTGCGCCAGTCTGCGCGCAATAGCCTGACAAAACAATATAACAAAATAACTATTTCAATTGATAAATAAGCACAGTAAGACAAATATTAAGTAAATTAAGTAATAAATGAAATAATGAAATAAATAACGATTTATTTATTAGCTTCACTCAAACATTCATTTTACGATATATTTTGACAGACTCGCTATCACTATAAGGTCGAATAGAAAAAAAACTAGATATTATAGATTTAATAAGCAAATTACAACATTATTATTTTTTAATTTTTATTTAATTGAATTTTAATTTTAATCATTAATTTATAAATTTTAAAAAAACAATTATGTAACATACCAATTTAACCATTCAATCCATTTGAAAAAAGCAAGAATCCATACTCTCAATTTAAAACCAAACTAATTAAAGACATTCAAACCGTGTTCACAGCATTTTGCAGATCAATTTTCCGATTCAATGAGTATATTAACAAAACTTCACATATTACACGCTCCCAATAATTATTAAAAAAAATTTTAATTTTAAAAACAGACATGTCTATTTTACTCATAGTAATATTGGTCTATCCAAGAACTCAAATACGAGATCTGAACACAATCCATCCCGAGTTTGATTTAGAGATAATTGTGTCATTTAAATTGATTTACCATTTAAATCAATTTACTTTACTTTACTAATTTGCAAAAGTAGACGATAAAAACCACGAACGATAAATAAATCTTTTCACCATATTTCTATTATATTGTAAAAGATAAAAGTCGAACCGGATAACGGACCATTTGTTTTTTTGTTCGAATACTTGTTTTTCGAAAGTTTCTCTGTATCATCCAGAATTCTTTTTACTTGATTGTAGTTTTTTTGAATCACTCTTCCTCTATTATCTCGTAAAGAATAAGTTCACTGATTCTACCCAGAAATGGTCCATAGAATTTAGAAATATGAAATTGTTCATTCTATCTTTTAACCATAACCATATATCCAGTTTCAATTTTTCTGTGAATTCTTACTTTGTTATGTTTTTTCTAAATAGTTTGTTTGTTTTTACAGTTTCCTAATATACATTTCTGTATTTCTTTCATATGCCCTCTGTTTTAAGAACCATCAAGCGATTCGTCGATAATTAATGTGTATCAATTCGTGTTTGTCGACCAAAGAGAACTTGATATAGTGAAAATCCTGTTGTTTATTGAATTGCAAATCTGATTCACATTTCATAGGCAAAATATCATCCCAAGCTTTACATTGTCTTTCTTTTAGAACATTCGAAATCATAAATTTAGTTGTTTTGAATAATTTTTCTATAAATACATTCGATTGTGGATAAAATGGCGATAAAAAACTTTGTTTATTTCTGATTATTACGTTGAATACTCTAATTAACTTGCTTCTAAAAATTGATCCATTGTTTGAATGCATATATTCTGGACAACCAAAATTAGTAATACACTTCCCAAATTGATTTTGCCACTGTTTCAACAGTAATATCTCTAATCGGAATAAGGTATGCATTTCTAGACGGTTCGAATAACCGATTTCTTTGCTTTAGTATTTAGCGGCATTTTTGGGAAACACAATTATCAATTTGTATATTTTGTGCATATTAAATACATCTTTGAAAACATAAAAGTCTTAGTTAATTCATATATTTATTTATATTTACACGCACTTATATTTCTTTGGAGTAAGATATATCAGCCTGCGTAAGGAAATATCTTATCCACCAGATCAGAACCTAACAAAACGATAAATTAATTCTAACTGCACACAACAACACTTAATGCGTACACGCATAATGTGACTGTGTCAAGGTTAAACACGTGATGCTTCTCGCAGATAACAACTACAACAAGCCAATCACAAGATGTACAGCGACAAGTCTACAACCGAAACTAATAAGAGAATATAAAAGCACGGGCATACATCAACACTCACATTAAAAATGACGTAATTTAATTTTCAAATCCAACCCATAATGTCAGCTCAGAAACGCAAGCGAACTAACTTTACTCTAAAGGAAAAAAGGAAATCATCAATACTGTGAATAGGAGGCCGAATTAAACCAAGTCGGCCAGAAAGATAAGCAGGAAATGGGGCTTCGAAGTTAAGAGAACCACCGTGAAGGGCATTCTCAGCAAAAAGGATGCAATTGAGACTTTGGAGTCAGATATATCAGTCTGTGTTAGGAAATATTTTATCCACCAGATCAGAACCTAACATTTTGGTGAGCCCGACTTGATCTAAAAGATAGTCGGTGGACAATAAGTCAAATTTTCAAGATAGCGTTTGCAACCAGATCAAAAAGTAAAGTAAATCAACAAATGGTCGAGGAAAATGTGAATTTATTTACGAGGTATCCAGCTTTGCTGTTAAGACATTTAGCGGTGATCCTGGAGAGTTTCCTGAGTTTATGTCGGAGTATTATACGCGTATCCGGATAATATAATAATGCAGCGATTACCTATTTACCTCAAATGGTTGACAAGAGAAAAATATAACGATATTATGGCAGCAGCGACAGCACCAAAGAATTTAGCAGAATTGAGAGAAGCCCTCACAGCTAGAATATTATCTGGAGATGCAGGTAGATTGTTCAGACAACAGTTTTATAATCGAAAGCAAAATGCGAACGAGCACCTCGGTCAGTTTTCGTATCAATTATCTTTCATTGCGTAAAGGGCATTCGGTCTAAAATCTACTTGGACGAAACCGACATTACTATAGGTCAAGGATCAATTTTGGAAAGGACTTACACCTGCGATGAGAAGCGCACTAATTCTACACGTTGGAGATGAGTACGAGTTGACAAGAAAAGCTGTCCTCATAGAAAGAAGCTTAGTCGAGTAGAGAAACTGATAGAAACAATAAAAAGTATAAAGCTGCGTAAATGCGAATTATATTTATGTGGAATAAAAGTAACAGAAAACGATACATTGCTCCAAAATGGTATATTATCAGGGAGAGTAACAAAGCTTACAGCTAAATGGGCACAACTATCAGTCTCAGACACGGATAGCGCGTTTTTTATCACGCAGATGGAGATTGAGCAGTTAGAGCAATCTCAGGAGCTAACTCACATACTGGGTCTGGAGTTACCAAAATCTCCCAGAGATGGAGAAACGATTAAGGAGATGCTAGACTGAATGTTAAAGCTACACATCCCAGAAGAAACATTAGAAACGATAACACTTGTCTTACCAGAAATCAAGAATTAGACCCTTATCAAACAGAGATAAAGGAGCCATTGAGAAAAAATGGACCGGCCATCAGACACTTGTCGGAGAAACAAGGACCAGTATATATAAACGTGCAGTTCATTGGTCAAGAACCAATACCACAGTCATATCATTGCTTCAGTAAAGTAAACGCCTTGAGGAAGGGTGTTGTTGCAATGGGGCAACCAACAGGCGTATTTTTAATCACCATCCATGAAGGGTTGGTAGATGATGACGAATATCTGCTGGATGTTGGGTATTTGCCTTCTTAGATAACCATGACAGCAGTCATCCCTATTACACCACTGGAAACACAATCGCCACTACTTAGATTACCAGATGGCAATGAAGACGTACAAATAGACGAAATGATAATCCCGCCTATCGTGGTTCGACAGATTATTTTACCGGGTATGCGAAGGTTAATTCAGAGGAAACAAATGTCAGGGCTACTACTTCACATGCATTTGAAGAAGATGAGCCAATACAGTCGACAGTAAAGAAACAGAAAGATGGGCGAGGTCGCCCAAGAAAGGATCAAATGAAACCTCCACCAAAGGAGAAGTTGAATCAAGAGACTATTCAAAATTTTCAGAAGAAAACGTTAGAAGCGATAGCGCAATAGGTTGAAACACAAATAGAGGGAGATGACACCCCTGAGAAATCTATATTATAGTACAGATATTACGACAAATCATTGGGCAAATTAAGCCAGGTTTTGCGAGTGAAACCAATAAAGGGTATTGAAGTTGATTATGTAACATTATCTATACGAGGGGCAATGAAAAAATCCCCAAGAACACCTTACAGGCTGAGAAAATAGGAATT
>CAUHTR010005728.1:0-25163 GCA_959609185.1 Schmidtea polychroa | reverse complement strand
ATATGAGTAATATGATTAATAATATATGTTAATATGATTATTTATAAACTAATATTTAATAATAAATCATTTATAATAATTATTTAATTAATATATTTTTTGTCAAGAAAAACAATATTTCTAAAAGATTTTGTATCAAAAAATAATAACTAAATTAATAATGCATAAAAATAAAAAAAATAGAGTTAATTTAAACAAATTATTCAAAAGATAATTTTAATATTTAACATAAATTTTTTTACAATAATAAATTAACTTAAGGATTTTGTTTTATCAAGAAAGGAAAAATATAAAAATTAAAAGTTTCCTAATACAATTTGATGAGGAGGGGGAGGGTTCCACATATTACATAATGATGTCCAAGGGGGAGTTCAATCAAGGTTCATTACCTCAGAAATAGGAAACAAGAAATAAAATGTACCAATTTCTAGCATTTCACCTAATAGAAGCAGAAGACCTCACTATAGTCATTGATAAAACAAATGAAAAAGTAAAGGAGTTAATAAATAAAAGCAATCTAAACCGAAAAATAACGAGCTTACTTGACCGCAGATCTGCCATTTGTGTAGCCATTATATTGTGAAGGAAATCTCAACGAAATGATCAGAATTTATTTCAAAAACACTTGTGAGCAGAGCAAGGCAAGTTGCATGGATAAATTGCCAAAAGCCAGTGCAGCGTGATTGGCTACTGATTAAGAACGATAAACGAGCAGTCTGTCTGGCCCAGTCTCTCTTGACTAGCTGCTAATCCGGCATGTTGACTGCTCTCCTCTGCCTCTAATAACGGTCGGGCATCCTCCTATAATCCCACTCAGATTTGGGATTTTGCGCAGCTGCATTCGATTTGATTGGTCCGTCTCCTAACAGATTAGTTTTGCAACAATCCAGCTTGCTATTTGAGAATCTGATTAGGGCTGCAGATGTCAAAAGAGCTGCGAATGACAATGCCATCGAAGAGAACAATTATTCCGTGTAATCTCTTTCGATTTCGACTGTGTCAAATTCGTTTCTCTGTAGTTTTTAATAGAAATAAAAAATAATATTAATGAAAATTTGCTAATTAGCGTATTGCGCGTCTAACGCGTCCGTCAACACGTTGAGTTACGATGCCCAATGAGTTACCCTTCACCATGAAGATATTGGTCTTTGGTCCGGCTGGTTGGGACTAGCAGAATGGAAATTGTTTTGAAAGGATCTCTTTGTAAAATTTAATATTAATAAGTCATAAGTAAAATCTTTTCGTCGTTTACACCATTGATGAGCTATTTTCAATTTCTTTTATTTTCATTTTCATCTTGAATTTATTGAATTTTATTGATTTACAGTTTGGCGGAGGGAATTTCTTTTACAGAATATTGATCGATTATTTAAAAAAGAAATGAAGAAAAATGATTTATAAAAATTAAAACAAAACATTTATTTATATGAAAATATTTTTTATATAAAAAATGTAAAAAAAACAATATTTATAATTTATTAAATTATAATTGGAATTCTCCTATTAAAAAGAAAACCACTTGTCAAAATCTGTGCCGAAAATTTGCGTTGAATAGAAAACAAAAGATTGATTTATAGTCTGAAAGAAATAATGATAATATATTATCATAAATATAAAGACATTATTTCAAAATAATAAAACATCTTTCTGAATAATAGTAGAAATTGAAAAAATAATTTAAATATAAAAAGTAAAAAAATATAGAAAGAATTAATTTATTCGAAAATATATGTTTTGCACTTCTTTGTTCTAACCATCTCTAGAGGCGGCTCTTGACACCCCTCATGTCTCTAAACCATCTCTTGGTGCTCTTGACACTACTCATGTCTCTAAACCATCTCTAGGTGCTCTTGACATCTCTGATGTCTCTAAACCATCTCTTGGTGCTCTTGACACTACTCATGTCTCTAAACCATCTCTAGGTGCTCTTGACATCTCTGATGTCTCTAAACCATCTCTAGGTGCTCTTGACATCCCTCATGTTTCTAAACCATCTCTTGGTGCTCTTGACATCCCTCATGTCTCTAAACCATCTCTTGGTGCTCTTGACACTACTCATGTCTCTAAACCATCTCTAGGTGCTCTTGACATCCCTGATGTCTCTAAACCATCTCTTGGTGCTCTTGACATCCCTCATGTCTCTAAACCATCTCTTGGTGCTCTTGACATCCATTCATGTTTCAAACCATATCTAAACCTCATTTCTTTTGGTGTTCTACATCAATGATTTCCAATCTGTGTGTCGCGAAATTTTTGAAAAACATTCAAAATTGCTAGAACTCACTACAAACCATGTCAAATCTTAATAATCCTTTGCAAAGGATTTTCTGATGATTTTTAATATTTCTTTAGTTATAATTGTTTTACTCTTTGTTGAATGCCCGAGCCATTTAAACGGAGTTTTGAAAATATTTATTTAAATACATTTTTAACATAAACTATTTTCCACTTTCTGATATGATGTCTAAAAGGTGTTTTATATTTTGAAATAATGTCTTTATATTTATAATAAAGAAAATTATATTTTATTGTTTAGTAATTTTATTTCAATCTGAATTAAAAATAACATTATTAAAAATCCAATAATTTTCATATTAATATTTGTAATTATTATAGATCAAAACAATATATAAAGTACACGATATTTCGGCACAGCCTTTACCAAGTGTGCATAACACGCAGTTTAAACGTGAAAGTGAAGGAAATTATTTAAATTAATCCGATTGGTCAAAATATTTAAATTAAATGAAGAATAACACCGATAATAATAATTATTATTATAATTAATATTATAATTATTATATAATTATTATTATAATTATTATTATTATTATTATTATTATTATTATTATTATTATTATTATTATTATTATTATTATTATTATTATTATTATTATTATTATTATTATTATTATTATAAATTGAAATCAAAAGGCATCAGATATATATTTTTAAATCATGCCCACAAATTACGATACAATTGCTGAAACGTTTCAGTCATTCGAATAAATAGACGAAATTTGTAATAAAATAATAAATACATTTTTGTTTTAAATGATCTGTAAATTGAATTTCAAGAGAGAGAAAAGAGTATTGATGTCTGTAACAATGGATCAATCTTCGAGTGCAAAATCAATTAACTGTATCAACAAGCTAAATCAAAGTCGCTTAGCATGTAACATTGCTCGCAGGAGCTTGAGCAGTATCGAGAACATCTTCCTCACTTTGCCCATGACCCCATTCAATTAGGATTTCCCATTTCACGACTCGTGCTACACTACATATTTACTGCTGATATTTACTGCTAACATATATATTTAATGTGTAATACTAATAATAATAATAATAATAATAATAATAATAATAATAATAATAATAATAATAATAATAATAATAATAATAATAATAATAATAATAATAATAATAATAATAATAATAATAATAATAATAATAATAATAATAATAATAATAATAATAATAATAATAATAATAATAATAAAGTGATGATTTCTTGGTAGCAGCATTTATTATATTAAACAATAAAGTGATAATTTAAGCCTTTTGCTGCGAATAATGTATTTAATGAAAAAATTTTCGATTATAAGATAGAGATTGACAAGGATTGACAAGGACTATCTTATAGTCGAAAATGTTTTCATAAAATACATTATTCGCAGCAAAAGGCTTAAATTATCACTTTATTATTTTAAATAATAATAATAATAATAATAATAATAATAATAATAATAATAATAATAATAATAATAATAATAATAATAATAATAATAATAATAATAATATAATAATAATAATAATAATAATAATAATAATAATAATAATAATAATAATAATAATAATAATAATAATAATAATAATAATAATAATAATAATAATAATAATAATAATAATAATAATAATAATAATATAATAATAATAATAAATAATAATAATTATAATGATTATAATAGTTAATTAAGTGCTTGAGAAGAAACGTACGGCTGAAACTCGTTTCAATGGATTCCTTAATGGACCGTGACCGTCAGCTAGAATAAATTGTCAAATGATTAAAATGAATTTTGCGAAGATCCATTTCTATATTAATTGAAGGAAACATACCAACGAATTCACAGCATCTAGGCAATGTCTCACCTTGGGAATCTCTCCATATGTTTCAAAGTCGTCTGATGTCAATGATTGTCGACTTCTCAAAGAACAATTTGAGATTTTATGGTAGAGAATTATCTTGATAGATGCTGGAAACTCAACACGTGTAGATCAATGATTCGCTCAGAACTTACTCTGCATTTCTCCCTCTTCAAAGAGTTTCGTACTAGGCAGAGAAATTCATAAGCTCTGATTTTTGTCAAAGAATGGCTTTAATCTTGCTAGCTTTTAACGCTCAGTTCAGATCGTTGCGGGTGCGCAAGAGCGCAAAACTATCGATTCTGAAAGTGCGAATGAGAAGCTGCATTGCCTATTTCAGAAACCGAGACGCGTTGATTAATTTTTTACTTTTCCACATTATTTGTTTGTTTTAATTGATTGTAATATATGAGGATAAATTCCCTTTGGGTAATTTATGTTTTTTTCTTTTTTCATGAGTTCATATTTGACGTTGTAGATGATAATTTTTGTCATGGATGTTCCCAGTTACGCTCTGATGCCCCTCCCCTCCTCCTACAAAGGGTCAGACAAACATTTTCATCTTTAATGGAATTATATAGTTTATCAGAAATATGCAAAATTCCCATATTTAAATCAGCTATTGCTTTCCTGATGAAATAAATTGCTTGTTGGGTGGCTATATTTATTTTTATGTGAGATGTATTAGCATGTTAATAAATATTTATTGTCAAGTTTCTCGGGATTTCTTTATAAATTTATCAAAACATTTTTAATTGTACTCTTCCTTTTCTCTCCTTGATAAATACTTCTGCAACACGTTGCATTTTTGCATTGTTTTTTGTACATGAAATATTCGCTCTCCATTAAGAACACATTTTTTCCACGGAGCTTGAAACTTTCGTTCATATTTTATGAAAAATTCAATGAAAAATTCAATGAAATTTCAATGAAAATTTCAATTAAAATTCAATGAAAAATTCAATGAAAAATTCAATAAAAAATTCAATAAAAAGTCAATGAAAAATTCAATGATAAAATCAATGAAAAATTCAATGAAATTTCAATGAAAAATTCAATGAATAAATTCAATGAAATTTCAATGAAAAATTCAATGAAAAATTCAATAAAAAAGTCAATGAAAAATTTCAAAGATAAAATCAATGAAAAATTCAATGAAATTTCAATGAAAAATTCAATGAAAAATTCAATGAATAAATTCAATGAAATTTCAATGAAAAATTCAATGAAATTTCAATGAAAACTTCAATTAAAATTCAATGAAAAATTCAATAAAAAATTCAATAAAAAAGTCAATGAAAAATTCAATGAAATTTCAATGAAAAATTCAATGAAAAATTCAATGAAAAAAAAAGATTTTTATGTTAAAAACAAGATTCAATATGTGGTTTAATTTATATTTATTAAAATTTATTAAAGCAAAAATGAGTAACAAGAGTAATAAAAGAATTAATGGTCCAAATTAGACAAATTATGCATCGTTCGATAGAGGAAAGTCGATTTTCAGATAATATATTAAAATAAAAATGCCATTTTGTCGATAAAAATTAAAAGTTATAATAAAATTTTGTATTTGGTGATTTTAATTAAGTGTTATTCAATAACCACTCATTCACATATGTAGTGCATGCTGAAATACTCCTTTTTTATATATTAAATTTAATATATTGGATTATTATATTAAAAGTTTCGAGTGTGTATTGTTTGAATAATATAAAATATATTCAAAACTACGTCTTAAAAAACATGCTCAAGTACAACATTTCTAACTCAAATATTTCCAATTCAAGTATTCTAATCAAAGTATTTCTATATCGCTTATTTACAATCAAAACATTAACGATTCAAACTATTCGAACATTTCAAATTAAAACACTTTCAATCCACACAAGCCTTATCGAGCATTTGGTATCCTTCCTGAAGTAGAACTAACCGAATAAATCCACAGAGTTAAAGATAATTTTGGAATTAATAAAATGTTATACTACGTTTCATTTAATAGTCATCTATTTTTCCGATTATTAGCTTTCTGGGCGAGTAGCTCCCACACGACAACATACAATGAATTATAAATTTAGATTATGTGACAAATTAATAGCCAAATATTTCTATTTTTGTCCGAATGTTTTCCTAAACCTAGTCTGATAAATTATTTCCGTCTCCGGGAAATCGTTGTTTGGTGTTATCTTTCATGCTCAGTGACATTTATCCGAATATTTTATATTTATAAATTATAAATTTACCGGAATTTTCCAAAATGGAAGAAGTCCTCACCATTTTACATCGGATTTATTAATCTGATTTTGTCACCTGAAATTGTTTATTAAAATATATTTTTAAAATTTAAAAAAAATTTCTTTGATTTTTAGTTTGGATATCAGACAGAGTAGAAATGTCTGTATTATCTGAAATGTTACAGAAATTTAATATTAATTTTAACTTAAATACATTCGTTGGTGATGTAGGGACATACAATTAATTTGAACAAAGAATTTATTGTAATTAACATTGTTGAAGAACTTGAACATTATCAGAGATATCATTGTGAATAAGACGAAGGTTTCTGTTTCCTGTATTTCTGACATATTTGATCCATTGATTTTGACTCGATTTGATGATTCTTCAACCTCTTCAGTAACAGCTTCAGTTGATTCAACTTCTGCAACTTCTTCAAATTATTTGACTTCAGTGACTTCGTTAGACATGTTTGAATTTGATGATTTTTTTAAAATTGAATTTGATGATGATTTTCAAAAAAAGTGAAACTAAAAGATTATTTAAACAATTGTTTTTTAATTTTTTATTTTAATTTAATTAATTTAATAATATATTTTCAGTTCAATTATTAAATTGATAAAAGTGTTAGTCAGAGGCACTACAGGTAATACACAAGAAGTATGAAATAAAGATGAAAATTACCAATTATCAAAATCAATTAATAATTAATTAAAAATTCAAAAAAGTAAAAATCAATATTTTTCAAGGCGATAATGTAATTTTGAAGACTTAAAATAAAAAATCAGGAACCAAAAAACTAATTAATTAATTAATTGATTTTTAAGGCAAGCCCATAAATCATGGAGAACTTAACTGTACGTCAACTTAATTGGAGAAAAAACTTTTGTATTAGGTGAGTGCCTCACGTCTATCATGAGGTAATTGGACGTAATTGGACGATAAAAATTACTAATGAGCTGGATGGACTACAAAAATAAATAAATTTTGTAGTCAAATTGACCAGATGGTCGACTCAAGTGTATTTAGTTTTGCTTGAAATAAAGTTATTTTGTTGGGATTCGAGTTTTGAACACGAGGAGTCAGATCGAGAGCTATCTCATTGAAATAGCAAAGAGCGACACCAATGTAAGTTTGTATGTATTTATAATATAATCCTATTGTCTTTTCTTACATAATAGAAAATATATCTCATTGAAATTCTGTATATTTCATCTGTAAAATAATACAGAAATACAAAACATTAACGACATACAGACAGATTTTATGGGAGAGTCCGTTTGCCATTTTCTCCTAATTTCCACCATTCGTATAACATAATCCTCTTTACTTTGCTTAATTTGAAATCGTAACATTTCCTTTTCCTAGTCTTTTCTAATGTTATTCGATTTGTTTGTCCTCTTTTGTCATTCTATGGATCTTTACAACATTCTATTCAAACCATCCTTTACTTGTGCCCTTGTTTAGCTTAATTTTGATTTCTTTATGTGAACTTCTTATATCTTTCTGTGACGTTATTGTGGCAGATAACTCTTCCGGTTTATTGAAATTGAGATAAATGCCTCTCAATAATTCTTAATGAGCACCTATTAACAATATTCGAAAGTAGAGCCTTTGTATATGAGTGGAAATTCTTATTAATCTTTCCTCGAGTTTGCATTACTTTTCAATTCCTCTTCTTTACTCAGAGATCCTTAGGTACTCTTCAAAGAAAAAAGAACATTATTACTTCACCAATCGTTAAAGGATCTTGTCATTCTATTGTAACCCTTTGAACTTACCTTCCATGATCCCAAAGAATGCTTAGGGTTTAATATAAAATATTAATTTGAAAATATTATTATATAGGATTTCAATAGCGACTCAATATATTGTTATAGTAATATCAAATGCAGACCGATCGCAGATGTTTGGCCACACCGAGAAATGCCAAGGATTATCTGGCGAAAAATGAGATTCCGCAACTATTTGAAGTAAACCAAGTGTGAGAAATTAAAATTTATCCTTAATTTTCAGTGCTTAATGACCGGTTTGATGTACCACCGACCTATAAGTCACATAGATTACCTTCAACAATGTCTCGATAGAATAAAGAAGCAAGGTGTCAATGGGGTGCGTTGGGATATGTTTCTCGAAGCAAAGAGTATTCCGTTGCCTCCAATATCTCCTTCATGTAAAGGCAAGTATTATGAGATCCTTTGTAAATGATAGATTTCGAAATTTCAGAAGAATTCACTGCCGAAGGAGTCACTGATACCGACACGATTCAATTAAATATTTCCTACGATGTGGCTTTAGTAATAATTATTGCTGGTCCCGGTATGGATAAAAAGGGATTAGCAGATGTTTTAACAAAAAATTACCCTAGATTTCATCACGTTGAATTAGGAAGATTGCTTAGAGAAAGAGCAGAAACTGAAATCAGTAAAGGAATTTCTAAATGGAAGGTTGCGGCATCTTTGATGCATTGTGGTGAATTAGCACCAAACGTAAGCGACAAAACTTTCATCTTTAATATTATAATGTTATTATTATTATTATTATTATTATTATTATTATTATTATTATTATTATTATTATTATTATTATTATTAAGGGTATAAAATATTTTTTGTCGGATGTCTTAAACCTTAAATAATAACAGCAAACTTTGTGATACCAAGTGTAAGGCTCAATAGTAAACTAGTTTCGAGCATTTGGCTCTTCGCGCCATGTAAGTATACAATATTGTTGATACTTTCTCTGGTATACTGAATATTACATTGCTTGTTCTATATCTGGGTCACATGAAATCTGTAAATTTGCAAACATGGCGTATGAAAAATCATATTCACTTCTGCGCACTAAAATTAGTCGATAGACAGAAACTGTTTGCAAGTGCATCCGATTACCTTTAGCGTTTAATTTATAAAGTAGGGGTATAAATGTTTTTACCAATATTATATCATTGTTGGAGTTGCATAAGTTGATGCAAAATAAATTCGGAATGCATAGAAAACTATGATGAAGTGCAAAAAATTAATTAAAAATCTGGAAAAATTGGAAGTTAATGTTTTTCAGGGGAAACAAATATGAGTAGATGGAAATGATGAGATGAGTGTGATTATAATAATTTCAAAGTTTTTGAAAAAATACAAACTAATTAATAAAATTAAAACCAATCTCCGATCTTAACAGGTAAAATGTCAGCCAGTCAAGCTAAAACAAAAAAAAACTTAATTTTGTTGTAAATTTTCAGGGATATAATTAATAATCATTATAAATAATCACTGGAAATGTTGGATACAAATGAGCCAAGAGAGGAGTGAGGAAATTAACGGAGCCACCAGTATTGCCGAGTGTTATTAAACGAGAGTTGGGAAGACTTAAAGTGAGACCTCGCCAAATCAGAATAGGTTACCTATTAGGCTTTACCCATTAAGTTACCTATCTATTTTGTAAGGTAAAAGTGCAGATTATATAAAAGAAAGTGTTTATGGACGAGTATGGCGCATAAATCGACTTAGTGTTTTGAATCAAGATATTGATTAAAAAATTTAAAAGGAATTTTATAAAATACTTTAAATTTTTATAAAAATTTTCATTTTTCATATCCTATTTTATTTTACATTTTTGTGTTGGGTTTTCTTTGATTTAATATGTTGAGCACGGAAGGTTAGCATTATTTACCGGCAACTTATTAATAATCAAACATAAATAACATTTTTATCTTCGTTTGTAATTTCTAACATTTGATTTGAATACTGTTGGATGATGAGGGTAGGCCCATCAATAAATACTACTAGACGGGGCCCAGAAAATATAGAGTTTATGTATGTTCCGAGGAAAGGCGATAGATTCGAACCGAAGTCAATCCAAATGCAATCTAGCACATCTTGTAAAGAACATGACAATTGAATATCATTTATGTGTATATTTTTATCCTTTAACTGTCTATGTGTATATTGTATTAATTAACTTTCATTGATTAATTGATTATCCTTTGTGTGTACAGGCATGATTTTTGTAAATGTTTAATTAATTATATTTTATTACACACGTAAGGTCATAATAAAAAGGGGATTAAATAAATAAAATGAATTATTATAAAGTTTAAGATAAATCATTATTAATATTAATTATTACAAAGTTTAAGATAAATAATTATTATTAAAAGTGTAATGAATATTATATAAAAATATATTTAATTATTACAGTAGTTAAATCCATCTTTAAATTTAGTAAATTCAGTATATATATATTTAATCAAAAGGATTTATAAAAAATAAGTTTCTAATTTTTTACAAAAACCGCCACTCCAATTATTAAAACAACCAGATATCTAACTACAGTATAAGGAATATTAATTATTAAACATGTTTCTACCATATAAAATCAATATTATACATATTCTTTGCGTATAGGCCGGAAATAAAATTATAAGAATAAATATAATATTAAAAATAAAATACCACGCGATTTTACGAAAAAAATATGGCAAAATATACATTGATAGTAAATTTTATTATTTTTTTATTTTATTTATTTATTAAATTTTAAAATAGTATAAATATAAATAAAAATCAGTTCAATCGCCCAAAGATTTGCATTTTAACCAACTATTCAAAGGTAAATCCTGCGAATAACTTAAAACCAAGAGCAGACAGAAACGCTCTACATCTTTGGAAAATTGCAGTAACTAAAACAGGACGCAAAATATAACAATTTAACAAAAACATATAAGTACAAGCATCGAACTTTTTTGAAGAATTGAATTGATCAACCAAATGTACATTTACACGTACGTGAAGCATCTGTACATTTTTGATTGGTAAATTTTATTATTAAATAAACTTTTATAATTAGACTTATCTTTATTTATTTATATAAAAACCAGTAAAGTTGAGCATCTCAGATACTGAGACCTCAACAAGACCATAAATAGCCACTTGCGCTGGCAATTAATTAACTTGCGTGTATGTCAAATCTGTCCAATATATTATATATGTAAGAAATTGGGATGCTATGCAATAAATAAAGTAGGGGGGATTGTAGATAATTTGACCTATTGAAACAATAAAATATAATACCTTCATTCTAGGACATGGTATTGGAAACGCTGATAAAGGAATTGAATTACCACACGGATGTTTCTGGTTATATCATTGAGGGGTATCCGCGAAATCTGGAACAAATGCAAGATTTTGAGAAATTTGTAATATTCAAATCTTTGTTGATATTGATACATTTGGATTTAAGATAGGTATGAACCGACTGTCCTTTGTGATACTTATCGACTGCGAAGAAGATACTTGCCAGCAAGCTCTAGTCCAACGGACCCCAATTGAAGGGTGGACAGATCATACACCCAGTGCTATCGGTAGACGAATTGCAAATTATAAAGCTTATACATTACCTGTATGCAAATATTTCGACGATCAACAGAAATTAAAAATGGTATTTAAATAAGGTCTTATAAAATATGTCTATTGTTCCAATAATGCTAAAGATTGACGGAGACAAAACCAGGGAGGAAGTTCTAAACGATATCGGAAAGATTTTCAAAGTAGAATTATCAGAATTTGAAGAATTAGAAAGCAGTAAAAACAAAAAGGCCGACGATAAATACAGTGAAATTCCACCTCCGGGGGTGGCTCAGGTACAGGATATCGAGGAGATATTCAATATAGATCCAGAAATCACTCGTCCATCTGATCTACCGCAATGTCCGATCGTTATGTTATTAGGTTTGACTTGGTTGTTGTAGATCAAGATTGATTTTATTACATTTATATTTCATATATTCACAGGGAACATGATCGCGATCAGTTCGATTAGTCTGTCTGATAGATGCATTACACGAGCACCTCAAACACTTTTATATTGTAACTTAGCACGATACCCTTAATCATACCCCAATAAAGATATTATATTATATTAAAGAAAGCGCCAAAATTTCCAAAAATATACTTTGAGGTTTTCATTTCTCTTTTTTTACAGTTTATTTTGTATTGTTTCATTACTTATACCAAAAGTCTCTTGAAATGACCTGGAGCTCGACAATATTATTGAACGTTGAATATGATCTCGCAGAATATATTTTCCATTGAATTAACCATTATGATAGAATGACGTGTTATGGACATCAACTGCTATCTGTACCAAATATCGATATGACATGTATACCACGCCATGCAATTCTCTCAGCAACTTATTTTCTAAGGCGCCCGATTTACTTATAAATGTTAAAATTTTATTTTATTGTATTTAATAGTATTTCTGTTATTTTCCGAACTTAAATAATCTTTCACACATTTTTTATCTGGCTCTGATTACTCTAGTTTTGTCAATTTCCGAAATTCTTTTGCGAAACGGAATTGCATTCTCCGCCTGCGATATGGGAATGTCAGAAAAGCTGCAAAAATGTTTATAATTTACAAGATAAATGTTAAAATATTTTGTCTTCATTTTGCGTCAAACCGAAGTTAGTCTTACGAAACATACTTATTACAAGAAACACACACACTCACATATATATATTATAAGAACTTTTTTTCCAATTTCACCACTGATTTATTTCCATTGAATATATCAAAAAGGGGCTTGAAGATAAATCAGTAAATATATTGATGTGTTTTTGATTTTCAAGAATTTTTAGTACTGCCTTTCTCAAGTGAAAAAAATTGAAATTTACTTGAAAAATGCAGTTCCGAAAATTCATGAATATCAAAAACATCGATATATTTACTGAATTGTACTCTTCAAGTCCCTTTTTGATATATATATATATATATTTGGATATTGTTTTACCACTTAAAATGGTTTATTGTTTTTGTTTAAAATCTGCAATGTTTTTTGTACTTTTTACTTCTTTTAAAGCTTTCTTGTTACCTTTGACTATGTTTTTAACCAGGCGGCCCAGGCTGCGGTAAAACTACCGCGGCTACAGACATTTGTAACCGATACAAAGATTGGGTCCATATCAATGTCAATGATATTATTAGATACAGAATCTTTGACAAAGGTGTTGAGAGTGCCAATTGGGACTGTTTAGCTAAACTAAGTATTTTAAATGATGTCCATTTGGATCAGGTATCAAATTGTTATTGTGTCTTGGGCACATTCATAATGTTGTAATTGCAGAATCAGCTAGTTGTTGAGCATTGGGTAACCTTTTGATAATATAGGAAACATTTATTATTTCTTTGCCTAAAAATTAGAATATCAACGTAGAATTTGTTAAAGAAGAACTAAAAACCCTCAAAAGCAGCACGCAAGGAATTATCCTGGAAGGATTTCCTAAAGACAAAGTTCAGTTGCAGCAATTTAATATTGAAGTTAAAATTTTTTATTAATAATATTATTATTGTTATAAGTTTATAATTATTTTATTTTGTCTTTAAATAAATAATTAATCAAACATGGCTACAGTTTAATTATAAGAAAGCGCTACACAAACACTCGTTTTGGGATAATTTTCGAAAGTTTTCCGTCCTCGTCATGCAGGATAGAAAAAATTATAGATATTATATATTTACAAATTATACAAACAAAAAAAAACATTAATAAACCAAACCTTATTAAATAAAAAATTATTTTTAAATTTAATTTAAATAATCAATTACTTTTCAATTTAAACTATTTTAATTTTTTTTCCAATTTCACCACTGATTATTTTATCCATTGAATTGAAAAGAGGGCTTGAAGACTATAAATCAGTAATATATCGATGTTTGTTGATACTCACGAATTTTCGGCACTGCCTTTTTCAAGTGATTTTGATAATAACTATTATAATTATTAAATCTGTCGAAATTCATTGTTAGACGTTTATTATTACAATAATAATAATAATAATAATAATAATAATAATAATAATAATAATAATAATAATAATAATAATAATAATAATAATAATAATAATAATAATTAATATTATTATCATTATTCCATAAAAAAATAATATTATACACACAATTATACTTTGATTAAAAATATAAAGAAGTATATACATTTGCATATATTTACTGGTAAAGAGAGATGTCGATTTAACATTTTCAACTGAGGAAGAGTCACAACCTGGAGGAAAATAAATACATAAATTACATTAAATTTATATAACGTATAGTAAAGCGAATTGTTTCACTGAAATAATTATCACCAGTTCAACTCGTGATTGAGTCAAAAGAAGATTAATCACCAGAGAGAAAACCACTAGACTTTTACAACTTTTGTATAAAAAAATAATATTATACACACACTGATTATTCACTTGAAAAAGGCAGTGCCGAAAATTTGTGAGTATCAATAAACATCGATATATTAATGATTTATAGGCTTCAAGCTCTCTTTTTAATAAATTCAATGGAAAAAATAATCAGTGGTGAAATTGGAAGAAATAAAAGTTTTATAAAATATATATATGTATATATATATATATATATATATTTGGCCAAATCAGATGAAGAAATAACTTCTCCATCTGACTCTGTGTGCGCGCTGTCTTTTTGGTCCGCCCACGTCTGTGTGTGCGGTTGTGGTGGTTCCTGTGTCAAGCACACAGACGCAAGGAGTGGTTGTAATGTCATTTTTATTTCTGTAATTTAATTAATTGTTAGCTTTTAGATTGTTTGGAGGTTTGTTTTATCGAATCATTATAGGTTTCGATGAAGTTAAAATAATTCGTTTTAAAAGTTCAATTTTAAAGTTTTTCAATAATGATTAATAGTTCAACAAACAAAGAAAATAGATCTAGAAGATCTATCAAACCTAGGAAAAGTATAAATTCTGCTTTAAATACCTCGCTTGCAGACAAAGAAAATGTCGATGAATTAGCAAATCATATTAATTATGTTCGTAATATCGAAGCATAAAATGAAAACTTGAAACATGAAACGCAAAAATTAATTGATTCCTATTAAAAGGATATTTATGCGATTACGTCAACGTAATGTTAAGAAAAAGATTCTCTTAGAAATGTTTTAGACGATCTTGAAATTTGCATTTTCTAATCTCGCAAAACTTCTCATGTCTTCTCTACAGCTTTTGATAATTCTGCTTATGTCTCATGGAAAATTAAAATTGTTCTAAACTCCATTAACAATTCGGATGTGAGTTCAGAAAGTGAAAAATTATTGAAAGAGTTTTCTGTTTAACTTCAGTCAAAATCACAATGGTTATGAGACGCTGCAAAAAATTGTTTGATTCGAGTTGTTGCTGTGAGTTATGAATCAGATGCAATAAAAATTTGGCTTAATGTATTAATTGTCCTATTCAATAGGAAAACTATGGAAAGAAAGGTTGTATTGCATCTTATCTTTAAGATAACCTTATATTGCATAGCAAAGGAGGAAACTCGATATTTTACTCACAGAAATGAATTTATTAGATAGGCAAATACTTTTGACAGGTGGTCATGTAGCATTGTTATTCTATTCATGGTTATTACATTCTAGGATAATATTATTTATTTCTGTAGATTGGTCGGGCAGATTTAGTTATTCTTCTAGATTGTGATGAATATTATATGACAACCAGACTTCTGGAACGCGGTGAAAGACTTCATAGAGCGGATGATGATTTGAGTAATATCAAAAAACGGATTATTTATTATAAGACTAGTGGCCTCCCAGTTTGCCGTTACTATGACGAGCGACATATTTTGAATATAGTAAATAAACCGTTCAATTCTTGATACCTTTTAATTGCAACATAGATTCCCGGCGACAGGAAGATTGGGGAGGTCCTAGCAGATGTTATCAGTCTTTTGGAATCGGCTATTATGAAAAATGTTAGTTAACCATTTATGACAATTGTAAAACATTTTATTTATTCCAGAGGTGCATTGATTTGACCCCAGTCCTTTAGGCAGAATTACTTTTTCAAAGTAAGCTTATTTTAGTTTTTATTTTTAAACTTAAAAACAAGCGCTACAGTGTCCCTTTTCTCTCATTGATACCTTATTTTAGGGTTACCCAAATAAATGAAATTGATATTACGTTTCAATGAAATAAAATTTAAAGTGGAGGGAGGCTGTCTTCTTAGAGAGGAATATTCTTTTGAGAAAACGGTTTAAGATTTTTATAGAAATCGATAAGTTATATTTTAACTGTAACATTTACATCTATCATATGACATTCTAAACGATTAAACTGAAAAATATTTAACTTAATATTCTACTCATAATTTGTCAGTAGAAATAAATAATTATTCAGATAATTCATTACAATTAATTTGTGAATTATTTTTGTAAATAAAGGAAAACATCAAATAATAGGAATGTAATTTAAAGAAATGGTCAGTTTAATCAGTGTGAATTTATTATACCTAAGGCAATAATTACCTAATAGCAATGATTTAATAAATTAATTAAATAATCTCAAAACATTAGTTGCTGATTGAATATTAATACGGAAATTGTGATTCAATCATCAATACTTCACAATACCTTTCCCAATAGTTGTCAAATATTTTATGCACAATTTAAAAAGTTAGACATTCATAGCGACGATTTAATTATAAGAAAGCGCCACTCAAATATTCGTTTTACGATAAATTTTGACAGTTTTCATAATAATCCTAAATTGATCGATTAAAACAATGACACACACAAAAAGAAAGAAAAACTATTTGATACATACAAAATTTATCGATTACAAAAGTTTTGCATCATTAATTGTGCACACATAAAACATTTATAATGCATGTTGGTGTGGAAATCTATAGATGACTCATGATTTGTCATCAGTTATTTTCATTCAATTTATGAATTTGTTTTTGTCTTGGATATTTTGCAATTTCAAGTGAGTTTTATTGATTTTTAATTTAAATTTAATTTATCCATATTGGGCCAAAATGGTGAATATTTATAAAATAAAGGTTTTATGTTTTCTTTTGACATTTTAAAGTTTTTATCTCAATTTGTAAATGATAGACATCAAGAAATATTTGGATATTCAAAATAACCATATAAAATGAAATTCGTTTTCATCATTTTCTATTTTTTATCTTTATTTTCTCGTCAACTCATTTTTTTAAAATTGAATCCAGCATTGTCTTTGGCGTATGATTTTGAATTTTATTCTCACACTTTTATCACAAATAAAACAATTTTTAAAAGTTTTTATTCCATGAACTATTTCGACGTACCGAAAGTTTACAAGCATTTTTCCTATATGTTGTGTTTGTGTTCAATGCAAAGGCGTCTTTAGAAATTTGTCGCCGCCGTGCTATAAACTATAATGCGCCCCTAAAAAAACAATTTTTACAAAAATATATTATGTTTATTAATAATATTACACATTATTGCATATACATATATTAATATTATATATTACGTCATTTTATTTCAATGACTAGGATAACAAACGAACAAAAAAAACAATAAAAAAATAATATCAAATTAACATTAGCTTACAAAAATTCAACAGTCTAATGTTACGGCGCCCCTGTGCTTAGCACAGTTAGCACAATGGAAGAGACGGCGCTGGTTCAATGTATTTTTTATACGGGTGTACAACAAATACAACATACAAACATGCATCACATTATTGTAAGTATATGATATAATCACTTTAGGGGTCATTGCATAATTACGTCACGCTCGAGGGTGGTTGAATGAGTTGAGCTGAATGTGACGTCACGCTAGTTGTATTTTATAGACCATAAGAATTATTATTGCAACAATCTTCCTCTTCTACTATGTTACAGTGATGCTGATACTGTGACTAGACAACGATGACTAACAATTATTGCTGCTACAGCAAGCTCCCAAGCAGTCTAGAGGACCGTATGGTAAAACTACGCTACCCTAATTTCGTGAACAATAAAATGACGTCACTGGTTTGGATCAACAGAAATGTGAGCAAAAGTGGCATTCAAAAATGGTCATTTTTGGCGTGACGTAATTATGCAATGACCCCTTATCGTCCTCAAAACGTATAAAACGTTCGCAAATTTTGTCAATATATATTAGATATTTCACTAATTAATTAAAATTTATCTGTAAAAAATAATTAATTTTATTAATGTTTTTATCCAATAGGAATGCAGCAATATTCAAATTCAAGAAAAATTGATTTTCAAGCTGAGAAATTATTACTATATAATGTAGAAATAATAAATGAATTTCATAATTATATTTTAATTTGTTGTTTTTTTTTCTAAAATATATCAAAAATCCATAACCGAGTTGGTTCATGTGTGAATTTAATTGGCCCAGATCCACAGCCGCAAATCAGCTGGAAATCTAAACATGGCACGAAATTCAGTAAATATTGATCGGCATTTACCTTTACTAGTTGTGACTTAATTGTATTGGGATATTTGATTGCATTGATTCATATATTATGTTAATATTTGATATTCAACTTCAATAGTTTCACAAAATATATAGTTTCAACATCAACTCGTAGCAAATATACAGCAGTTTGAATGGCATTATAAACAATGTCAGTCAGAGTCCACGCCAACTAATTTCCAATTTAAATTATGGCCGTTAGTTAATTCCATTTATTTGCGTCTGCGTGAGCACAATGATTTTGTACACGTCGAGTTATTCAAAGGCGTCGTTATGCTGCAGATATCAATCAACCAAGTGGCTGACCATTAACATCTGGTCGTTCAATGTGACTATCATCATATGGAATTCAGAGGGGTAAATTGTTGTTGCTCCGCACTGACATCAGAAGTCTTGTAGACGGATAACGAGCGGTTGGAATTTGTGGGAGCCAATTGTGTCCCCCAGCAGTTTAGCAAAGAACCTGAGTAAGAAGATTTCTCCTGGTGCGAGGTTATGTCATAGTGCAAAATTGGAGATTTGGTGTCTTCTCTGAAGATTGTCCTATATGTGATCCAATCTTTCATGTTCTTACCTCCTTAGAATTACACTAGTTGAACTGATCGACGAATATCTTACATTGTTTTCGTAATAAAAAATTGTTTATGAAAATAGTCTTATTATTTAAAGGGGATTGTAGTAGATTGTTGTATTTTTATTGTTATTGTTGTTTTCAACAAAACCTTAATTAAATTTTGTTTTTTTACGTTCATTATCGTTCCCGTAATGTCGGGTAAGTGAAATTCAAAAAACTATATAGCGATAATTTACTAAAGAAAATTATCGCTATAGTAAAATTACAAAATCAAAAATACAAAAGAAATTCAATAAGAAAGAGTTGAAATTTATAACCTGAAATGTATAATAAATACAATCTGAGAAAGAGATCAAATCAAAAAGAAAGAATATTCCACAGACCGAAAAAAAAGATATTCCAAAAGATATTCATAGATAGGATTCAAGAAGATATTTATATATAAACGTTGAACCATTCTAGAATTTAGATCAAATTACGGTCGGTCCTGAGGTCCCCACAATATCGTTTATAGATCGATCCCAAACTCTCTAAGGTTATTATTTTGATTTGAATAAAAGTTAGTTAATTAGAACTATTTCGTTATATTATCGGTTATTTTGTTATTTATTTTTTACTGTCTTGTCTACACAAGTTATTTAACATGCATTCACCCCAGCTATTCCAAGACAGTTATAATTGCAGGAGACTCTCCTGGGTCCTCACAAATTTCCTATATATCAAGCACTATCGGCAACACTACATTTGAATTCCACAATAGGGATTGATGAGGGATGAGTAATTTAGAATTTTCAGGTGCTTTCGGAATTTAGGCTGACTAGTTTGGGTGTGATGTGTAAGGATGAATTTAAGGAGTAGAATTGATAAATTTTATTCCATGTTTACTCTAGTGATATAGATCGAGTAGGGACATGCACCCAGTGCCCTTCCATAATATGTTTTTAATTTTAATCCCCCTCACTGATCTTTTCCGTTGTGAAACTACTAATTTTCTCCCTATATTATGACAAATTGGTGATGGTGTCGGAACATTTTAGTACAGGGCAACCCATATTTTTGGTTAATTTTACACTTTTAGTTTATACTGGCATGTCGACTTCACTCCCTTGAGGGCTTGGGTTCATTTGAGTTATTTATGAGGATTAGCCAGAAATTGTAAAACCCTATCTATCATATCTATTAATGTTGAAACACCCCAAGTCTTTGATGTATTTAGTAAGCTATGTGCGTCAATAATGTTTAAACGCTCGTTTCTCTCAGCCCACTGGACATTTGAGAAATGAGCTCTTAGTGTTCCATATGTTAGAAAATAGAGAATTGTAATTTGAGTGTGTATTTTAAGTAAGTTGCCATTATGCGCTATAAGTCATTATTTTACAGAGTCAACTACCACTGGATATAAAGTTTGCAAAGGCCATTACAGAACCGGTACATGTTATAATATATGCAGTATTTGAAAATGAAGTTCAAATTACTGCAAATAGAATCGTGCTAGTATAAATGTATACAGAAATATAGAAAGTTGTCATGGAGTAAGATTTTTGATACTGTTTAATTTTATTAAAGTAGTTCTGTTCAGGTTAATCGAATTGGAAAATAAATATTAGGAAATGAATTTTTAGGAGTTTTTCCTCTCGATAAAATTCCTTATTTGAGCAATAATCAAACCATAATCGTCAATACTCATTCGTCTCATCTTGGTGGAAAACATTGGATAGCTATATATATATGAAACCTGGTAATATATTCGTGTTCGATCCTATGGGTTTTTATTACCCAGCTTTGTTGATATCAAAACTGCAAACAATTAGGAAAGCTATTGTATATAATAAAACTATGTTTCAAAATCCATTGACTCAAACATGTGGTCAACACTGTTTGGCATGGTTGTTGTATAAAAACTGTTTGATGGTTAATAAATGTATACTGTATGATTTGTTTTTTATTTGTTGACAAAGATATATAATTAATTTTAAAAATATTATTATTATTTGTTAAATATTATTATTTTATGTTTAAAAATATTATTATGTCATACTATTACATGTTCAGTGCATGTACAGTGCAAAGTAACAAAGCACTGAGTAATAAATACATGAACTTGTAGGTCATTATTTAGTCATATAGTAACTGCTTTGTATAATCAAACATGCAGTATCTTTTGCTATCCTATCGCTATTTTCATTGGTCGGTTAATAAAACTTGTAATTAATGTCTTATATAGTCTACACTTTCATTTTTTCATCACTTTTAAAAAATTATTATAGACAACAACATGAACAACAATATTTAAAGAGTTAACGGAAAAATCGTTGGAGGAATTAATGGTAAATTTATTATTTTATTATTTTTTATATGATTATTAGGTTCTAATCAACAAATTAATATGAATATCGTCGGACAAGCTGTAGACTTGAATAGAATAAATGGTAACCGTTTACTATTATTATTATTATTATTATTATTATTATTATTATTATTATTATTATTATTATTAATATTTGCTGTTAGATCGAAACGTAATAAATACTTCTGCTGATTCTGCTGGTTCTGATGCTGGGAAATTTCTTTCAAAAGGAACAAAATGTAAGTGTTTATTTATTGTTATAAGTTTTTTAAGTTTTTTTTAAATAATGAAAATTTGTAAATTATATATGAGAAGATTTATTTTTAAATAATAATAATGAAAATTTATATGAAAAGAAGATTATGAAAAGAAGATTTACGGAAAGATTTATTTATGGGAAGATTATTTATGAGAATAATATGTAATAATTTATGAACATTATGAAAAGATTTTATTGTGTGAAGAAATTATAATAATTTATATGAAAAGTCGATTATGAAAAGAAGATTATAATAATAATTTTTATAATTTTTATATTATTTCAAATCATAATTTAATGCTTTTATTATTTTTATGGTACTATTTAAATATATTAGTTAAATTATATGATGTTTTCTTATAAGATACTATTTAAAAGACAATATTGAATAATATCTTATGAAAAAATATCTTAAACTTTAATTAATTAAACTTTAATTATAATAATAGTAATAATAATTATAATAATTATAATAATATTAATCAAATAGTTTTTGGTGTCGTAGATGTCACCAGTGATTTAAATAATAATCATATTACATTAAAAATGGACGTTTCGTCTTTAGATTTAAAATCGGTCTCTGTACCAGACATTTTAATAAATAAATTAAATTTATATGTAAATAAATTAAAATCATGTAAAATTCAATTTTGTCTAAAGGTGGAATTTATAAAAGATGATGAGTTACAATCTTTTGTAATCTCGAATTCCGCCCGAGTTTGGAGCGATACATTCATTGACGAAGGTATTGCTCGTTTAAATGAAAAAATAATTAAATTAATGAGAAAGGTAGACTTGTCACCAGTGATTTAAATAATAATCATATTACATTAAAAATGGACGTTTCGTCTTTAGATTTAAAAACGGTCTCTGGACCAGACATTTTAATAAATAAATTAAATTTCTATATAAATAAATTAAAATCATGTAAATTCAATTTTGTCTAAAGATGGAATTCATAAAAGATGATGAGTTACAATCTTTTGTAATCTCGAATTCCGCCCGAGTTTGAAAAAATAATAAAATTAATGAGAAAGGTAGTAATTGGACTATCAATAAAATCGATTACATAAGCTTTGTTCTGACTAAATTTGCTGAAATAAGTCGGTTAAGTGGCAGAGGTTTTATTGAAATCCCAAAATCTTTAAGAAACTTAAGCTGTCTTATAAATGTAGTTAATAATGACCACTTCTGCTTCTTGTATAGTTTTTTTATCAATTATTAAATATGACAGTATAAATAGGCAATATAGAAATCGTCCTAATTCATACAATCTTTCTAATATTAAATTTGACCCTAATGATATGCCGATGAAACTATCAAATATAAGTAAATTTGAACAACAAAATCCAGGTTATAGTATTAATGTTCTTACTTACAACGAAAAGGCTTTGATAGATATTTCTGATGAAGATGCAGTTATGAAGCATCCCTTTATTGATATAATATACAGGAGTAAGATAGTAGGAGCCATACCTATAAATTTATTATTAATTGAAAAGAATGATAATTATCATTATCTTGGAATCACAGACCTAAATAGATTCCTTAATTGTAGGAATAGTTCAATCACTCCTGTTAGGATTTGTAGTCAGTGGTGTCCTAGGTGTTTAAACGGTTTTAGGAATGATGACACTTTTAATAGACATAAAAATCAGCTTGGTACTATCTTGTACACATTGCCTAAAAATAAATATTTAGAATTTACTGATTGGAGTAAAACAGTCACTCCTCCCTTTGTTATTTATGCTGACTTTGAGGCTATCTTACCTAAGGACACTCAATACTTTCAACGTCACCTGCTGGTATGCTTTTATTAATAATTTTACGGGCGTAAAAATTTATAAGTCGTTCACCGGTTTACATTGCGTCGATCAATTTCTTACTGAAATTGAAATGATAGGGAAATATATTGTAACACCTTATTATTATAAAAATTATCAAACGAAAATGATAATTACAGATGAACAACAATTAATGTTTGAAAACAGCACATCATGCTATTTGTGCAATAAACATTTAGCTAGTCCAGTTAGGGACCATGACCATTTTATATCTTGGTGCCGCTTGTACGACTTGTAATCTGTCGAGGCAAATTAAATATACCCTTCCTGTTGTATTTCATAATTTAAAGGGTTATGATCAGCATCATATCTTGAAATTTGGCCTTTCAAAATATCATTCATGGAATATTAGCTGTATTCCTTTAACCAGCGAGAAATTTCTTAGTCTTTTTGCTAGGATTGACTCATTAACCGTTAAATTTATAGACTGTTATCAATTTGTCAGCGAGTCTTTAAATAATACTGTCAAAACTTTATCATCTTTACCCTTGACCGAATCAGAATTTCAGGGTACAATAATCAATGCAAAGGGAATTTTTCCTTATGATGCCGCAACTTCTTTAGAGGTTTTGCATAACACTCGTCAGTTACCTCCTATTTGGAAAGATGTGATGCCTGCTGAATATGAGACAGCTCAGAGAATTTGGCTTGAAACTTCATGTACTTCACTTTTTGATTACATGATGGTTTATTTAAAACTTGATGTTTTCCTTTTAGCTGATTTTTTCCAACAATTTAGAGCTAAGTCCATTGCTCATAACCGGCTAGAGCCATTAAATTTCTTAGGGATTCCAGGTATGTCTTGGAATTCCGCATTATTAACTTTAAACTCGCCAATTGAGCTCCTCACCGATATGGAGATGTATAACTTTTTCGAGGGCGGTATCCGTGGCGGACTAACTTTTGTAAATAAACAGTATGTAAAAACAGACCCGGATACCGCATTGCTTTACATAGATATAAATAATTTATATGGTTGGACTTTAAGTCAACCTTTACCATGCAGTAACTTTAAATGGGTTACAGATGATAATTTATTAAATAATATAATTGTTGAGTGCACAATGGTAGATTTAGATCTGCTTGATTATTGTTATACCATATAAGTGGATTTAGAAATACCGACGTCAATTCACCATAAACTGGATGATCTTCCCGTTGCCGCTGAAAAGACGTGTGTACCGGGTTCGAAAATAGAGACGCTGTTGCTTACACACAGCCCCAGGAGAAACTACGTTAGTAGTATGTAGTAAGGACTCCAGGACACTTTCAAGGTCATCCCAATGTCCAGATCAAATATAGGTCAATCGAATCATTTCATTTATTATGTTTTTTGTTTTAATTAATTACTTTAGTTAATTTTCAATTTATTACATTTAATTAAGTAATTATTTATTAATATTTTATTTTAATTACTTACGTTATTTAATTGATTTTTTTTTTAATTTTAATATTTTTATTTATTTATTTATTTATTTTTTTTT
>CAUHTR010005726.1:0-25196 GCA_959609185.1 Schmidtea polychroa | reverse complement strand
GTACTGGGTCTTCTCGCTCGCTACCCTTCCGGGTTTTTGTATCAAGTCCCGCTAGCCAATCAAAAAAATGCGCCCAATACTCGGTGTGGGTATCCGGGTTTTTGTATTGGGTGATCCAGCATCATCAGTCCCTTGGCTGATAATCTCCTGGACACTACAGTCCGGTGGTTAGCCGCTGTACTCGGGTGCCTCATCACTCGCTAGGGAAAAATTCATATCAATGAGTACTCCTCATTCGACTTGAAGTCCAAAAACGGTTTCTTCAAATCCGCAGCTGCTCTCGGATAATTAAAATTTTTAATCTTTTGGTGCACATTTTCAATTTTTATTTTTATCTTTTTCTTTTTATTTACCCTTCTAGTTTGTCCTAGTCTCCCAAATTCAAAAAATATAATAATCGCGTTGGTTCATTTCCCACAAGTGGTGATCAGTCACTCGACAGAAACTCCCCAACATTTGCGATGGGCCCTACTATACTCTTCTCATCCAGGTGATCAGGATTTCCCCATCCGGGTAAGCATCGTAGGGACGATATGCTTCTCATCCCCTTATGGTCCTGTCTCTCTATGCCAAAAATTAAAAAAAAACAGGAAAAAAAATGGTAATCGTACTGATCTTATAGATCAGCTCACACTTGATGCGATCCCAGCCAGTCCTGTATTTAACTCACGGCTTTCGCCAATTTAATTTGTGTGTTGCTTGTCTATTTATTTAATGGCTTTTGTGTATTTCATATGTCTATGTTCAACGTATGTTTTATACCTTTCGGTTGCTATTATGGAATTAGTTTTACTAACATTTTACTAACCTCACACTCGGCTGCAATTCATTTCATCATCTTTAATTTTTCTACATCTCCTTCAAGGAGGTACACTACTACTCTTTCTCTCACGTTTGCGTCACATACATTACAATCGCTTCAGTTTCAATGCACAATCTTGGCAATAAAATAGATGTCCGCAAGGTACCATCATTATTTTTATCTCATTGCTTCTACACACACAACATTTGAATTCATTATCAATCGTCTCTCTTATCGCATCTTCAACCGTTTAAATTTTTATCTTTAATTCTTGCCATTTGATGTTAAATTTGGCCTCATCTAAACGTAAATTCTGAATCTGATATACTCTTTGAGTAGTTAATTCCACATTTGGTGTAGCAATTCTCGTCATTATACACAATTCATCATCTACTGGTCTTGGTTTTAAGATCAGTCTTCTTGGATGTTTGCCAACTGCTCTGCTTTTCAATTCATCTTTGTAGTGAGTTGTTAGTTAAATTTACGAATTTTCAAGTTTCTTATAATGTAGCCGGTTAATTCCATCAAGTTATACTTTATTAATTCAGCATTTTATTGAGTGTTCTTATCGACCTTTAATTAGCTTACCTCTACCCATTTATTTCCTTATTCAAATTAAGTAAGTTCAATAGCTGTTTAAACCCTGTTAGTTTAGGCTCCCAATCCATTAAATGATGTTCCGCGCATTCTTATCCGTTCCATCTAGTTTATTATCTTAAGTCTACATAACCCTTTTGATCCCAGCTTGTCCATAATTTTAGTCCTTTTATCAAATACTCAATATCCCCTTTAATCTTTAACGTAGTTTAACATCTTCCCCCTATTTTTAATTAATTGCATCATCTATCTATTTCATATTTCGCAATTCACTGTTTTATGCTTTATCCCTTTTTCTATATACCGTTATCTTCTATCCCCCCTTTTCCCTATTTTTGAAATTTTTTATTATTTCTTATGATTACAAAGTATTAGTTGTTTATATTTACAATTTTATTATTTTTGATTTTTATTTCATTTCTTACCCATCAACATTCTATCCCATCAACACGGAACGCTCATACATTATTCTCATACCTAGTTTCATCGATTTTCTATATTTACATAATTTAAAACTTTTTATTTATTATGTACAACATTCAACATTCATTTTGATCATACACGCATATTCACACATCATGTCTATTTATTTGAGAAAACAATCTTTCTTACTCTTGCATAAAGCATTTCATTTCCTGATCATAAAAACGCTATGCATTCCCGTCTACTTACAGGTTCTTTACCAAGAAAGTTTAAAGAATCCCGGCTGAGCCCCCAAATTTGTATGGTGGGTTACTGATGATCAAATATTTTGCTCTTTAGTGCTGTTACCAGCGTAACCCAAGATACAACATTGTTTACCGCTTGATACCCGTTGAGCGATCAACGTTGGTACTGTATCAAGAGGGTGAGTGCTCGCAAAAAGTGAGCGCACTACTTGCACTGTAATTGTCCAACACTCCTTTGGGTTCACGGACTGCCGATAGAAGGTTTATGTCCGCTTTACATGGTCCCTGTCGTCGGATAGTGCTACCGATAACCTGTTAACGTGTCTTTTATTCTTCCACGGTGTCAGCCCACCCCACCATTCGTACAAATCATCATTATTCATGGGTCAATCTGTCCTACCTTCCCTGAAGATGGGTCAACTTTTCCGTCTTCGTTGGATCTCCTTGCGTCTGACATCTAAATGAGATTCGTTACCTAAAGTTGTCCATTGCCCTACTTAATTATGGTTTAAATGCTCATCGCGTCTGGTCCACTCTGTCAACCTATCCCGACAAGCTACCTAGACCGCCTTATCACACCATTCCACGAAAATTTGCAACTAGTCTAAATTTTAATCTTATATTAATTTAGCCTAAAACTAATATTCCATCGGAAAAATTAAAATTTTATAATAAATTAAAGTAATAAATCTTTAACCCAAATTAATAAATTAAGTTAGTGCAAAATTAAAATTTATAATAAATTAAAGTAATAAATCTTTAACTTAAATTAATGAATTAAGTTATATTATTAAATATTCGTTTTAAATGATGACGTGATAGTCATTTACTTATCACCTCAAAGCGGTGAATTTAAATTTTTATATTTATTCAGGAATTAAATTTTCAAGTAATTATGTATGCAATTGCCACTGTATGCGACCTCGCTGAGAAAGAAGCACTAGCAACGAACTTTGTTTTCGAAATGCTTGCTTCTTCCTCAGTTGCGGCAGTTAGCAGTGGCACAATCCACACTTATCCTCCTTCAGTTTGTAATTATATTGTTACAATCTATTTTCACTAATGTTTTCAGGTACAAGTTAGCAGGAATTGTTCCCTTTTTTAGGTTCTATTCACTCGCTGTGGCTATTTTGGTAGATTGGTGAAAATTATTTCTTGTATTATTTTGCATTTGAACTGGGTATTTTACGTTTCTCATTCGCCTGGCTTTGTTCATGAAGATAAGTTAAAGGTTTCTCGCAGCGTTGTTGTGAAATCACAGGAAGAAATTGTCCGTTTTTTGAAATGTTCATCAGTTATCAATGGTACTATTATTGGTGTTCTTGCTGGTTTGGAAGATTTCGTAAATTTCCCAATTGTCAGTTTGATTGGTTTTGTGAATTTTGCTACGCACCGTATCAATTTTTAATGTAATCAGATTATAATATTTTTTGAAAATTAAATCTAACTGAATATTTATTTTATTTGTATATATTCTTTTTATTCATTCATTCTTATTCTATGTATAATAATAATAATAATAATAACATTGATAACTGTAATAATAATAATAGTAATAATAATAATAATGATGATAATAATCGTAGTAATAGTAATAACACTAAGGGTAATAATGAGAATAATAATACATGCAAAATCAAAAAAAAATTTTAGGATTATAGGACGACTAGAATTAACCTTAATTCCTGTTATTATACAACTTGGGTTCTTTATGGGGAAGGGTGGTCATATTTTTATAAGGTTATTTTATAAATCTATATATACATACACCCATCCACACCTATATATATATATATACACACACACATATATATACACATATACACACATATATATATATATATACATATACACACATACCTATATATGGATATAATTTAAATTAATACTATTGATGTCGTTTTCCGTGGGGGGGGGGGTGTTACTAAAAATAGATTTTAGTGATTTTCCGTAATTTTATTGGAAGATAGGGCCATTGAAACTAAATTTAGAGATAGGGGAATCCCAAAATCAATAATTTGTTTTATAATTTTATTTTTATGAAATAAAGATAATTATTTTAATAATATAATAATAATAATAATAATGATAATAGTGATAATAATAGTAAGAGTGATAATGTTACTGGTAACAATGCTAATAATAATAATAATAATAATAATAATAATAATAATAATAATAATAATAATAATAATAATAACGATAATAATAATAATAATAATGTAAATTTATATTTTTATAAGATTACTACATATGGGGGGGGGATCATTTACGAAAATTTATGGAATTATTATTTTTTTTTTGGTTTGAAATATAATTTGACTCTATACGAAAATGATACAATTCAGTATACCTAAGGAATAGTTAATGGCTACATGATTTGAAGGGGGGTCATTTATGAAAATTTTCAATTTATATTTTAAAATATAATATAAGTTAAATATATATTAAGATAAGCTAATTTAGTATATTTAGGTGGTAGTTGATGACTATATGGTTTATGGGGGTCTTTGATGAAAAATTTTCAACTATGATGTTAAAGGCAATCTAAGTTAAGTTAAATTTATAGTTTATATTTTAAAGCTAATATAATTTTATAATTTATCTTTTTATGAAGTTAATTTTATGGTTTATATTTTAAAGCTAATATAATTTTATAATTTATACTTTTAAGTTTATAATTTATATTTGGTGAAGTTCAATTTATAGTTTATATTTCTAAAGCTAATATAATTTTATAATTTGTATTTTTAAGTTTATAATTTATATTTTTATGAAGTTAATTTTATGGTTTATATTTTAAAGCTAATATAATTTTATAATTTATACTTTTAAGTTTATAATTTATGTTTGGTGAAGTTCAATTTATAGTTTATATTTCTAAAGCTAATATAATTTTATAATTTATATTTTTAAGTTTATAATTTATATTTTTATGAAGCTAATTTTATGGTTTATATTTTAAAGCTAATATAATTTTATAATTTATACTTTTAAGTTCATAATTTATATTTGGTGAAGTTCAATTTATAGTTTATATTTCTAAAGCTAATATAATTTTATAATTTATACTTTTAAGTTTATAATTTATATTTTATGAAGTTAAGTTAAATTTATAGTTTATATTTTAAAGCCAAATTAATTTTATAATTTATATTTTTATGAAGTTAAATTTATAGTTTATATTTCTAAAGCCAATATAATTTTATAATTTATATTTTTATGAAGTTAATTTTATGGTTTATATTTTAAAGCTAATATAATTTTATAATTTATACTTTTAAGTTTATAATTTATATTTGGTGAAGTTCAATTTATAGTTTATATTTCTAAAGCTAATATAATTTTATAGTTTATACTTTTAAGTTTATAATTTATATTTTATGAAGTTAAGTTAAATTTATAGTTTATATTTTAAAGCCAATATACTTTTATAATTTATATTTTTATGAAGTTAAATTTATAGTTTATATTTCTAAAGCTAATATAATTTTATAATTTATATTTTTATGAAGTTAAATTTATAGTTTATATTTCTAAAGCTAATAAAATTTTATAATTTATACTTTTACAATTAACTTAGAGTTATAATTTATAATTTTTATCGTCAATACAAATTTGTAATTTATAATTTCAAGAAATTAAATTTATAATTTATACCTTTATACCTAATCATAATTTATATTTTGAAGAAATTAAATCTATAAGTACAATTCACATTTTTATGAAATTGAGAGGATAATTTATACTTTTATGGGTTTACGATTTGTATTTTTATAGTTAGTTTAGAGTCTATTCAATTTAGTGTAGAATAATGTGAAGATGTTGCCCGAACTTATAGGGTAAACTATTAGTAGTTTATAGATAAAGAGACTTTATCAATATGTCTACGGGAATTTGCGCATACCAAGACCATTACGATAGAGAAATTTAGTTTGCATCAAAATAGGTTATTTTGTGGGCATCTATAGATATTAGTTCGCTTACCAGTGCGATTGAGATTATATCATCTTAGGTCCTACTCATCGCATGAACTTTAGGTTGCAGTATTCTTACAGGGAATGGTTCAAAATGTTTAAGTCTTTAATTGCCAAAAAAAATTTTGCGCAGGGATCTCCCTGTTATTTTGAGTTAATTAGTTTCTTAGGTTCACATTGAATTTATAGTTTAAGAGGGATTCGTTTAGAAATAACCAGCTACACTAGCATGTTGTATTGTGTGAAATTTGAGTCAGGGGATATTCCCCGTTTATCAGTTCCTAATGTTGTGTGCAAAATAGTATAATTTAAGTGTTAATTTAGGTATGTAAGTTAACGAAAAGGTCGATTTAATTAAAATTTACCTACTTTCCCGACTACACTGAGTACGGTACGATAGGCCCTATTGTAATATGTATCCACAATTAGTTTCCCATAATTATTTCGTCCGCATAGTCCCTGTGACTATGCCAACTACCAAGAAGGATTTATACGCCCTACTCATGGTTAAACACCAATAGTTCGTGGCGACCTCTGGTTAAGATTATGATTTTAGTGCATGTAGGGTCGAGGACCCGAAATCATTATGAACTGTGCAATGATAAAGTGCATAGGTGCAGGGTTGGCTGGGATCTCGCTTCAAAATCATTGATAACCGACGATCTCATTCAAATCTACACCTCTATAATTAAATAGAAATAATGAAAACAAGGTTTCAATAATAATAATTTATAATTCACAATGAAATCGTCCTTACTTACAATCTCAGAAAAATCAAAATCAAAAATTTGGCATAAGAGTAAGCATTAGCATTTTTCCTTGCTTAAAAAGTGACGAAATGTGTTAGTTTATATAGCCTCTATTTGACGTGTAAGTATACATGCGTGCATTGATGCAGTAAAACAAATTCGGATTATTTTAATTCTCGAACATTCGATTTTAATTTTTTATCGATTTTGATGGCGATTTTTCAGTAATAATTTTTGTTTTTATTTTTGGAATTTTGTTTTTGAATTATTTTTTATTAAATTTGCCTCCATGATGGATTTCAGCATTTCCAGAACATTTCATGCTAAATTTAATCTATTTCTTATTTTTAAATTGTTTTTTTTTTTTTTTTTTGATTTCTTTTCTAAAATATTTATTTTTTAAACTAAAATATTTATTTTTTATAAATTTTATTGGGTCGTTTGGCCGTCATGATGGATTTCGCCATTTTTATGAATTGTTCTGGATTTTTATTCAAAATATCGATATAATTTTCTTTACGTAAGATTTTATGAAGATTTTCTTTAATTTTCTTTTTTAATTTTTACTAATCGCCTTTATTCGAATTTGTTTTTTGTTGTTTTATGTCTTTCGGTTATATTTGAGTAAGTTTTCGTGTAATACTTCTTGCTCGTGTTTTATTTTATTTTTAATTCAGATGTTTTATTTTTGGGTATATTATCTCTCTATTATCATTGTTTACTTGGTGTTTTATATATTTTTATTTAAGTAAACTTAATGCTGGGTATGCGTGTTGTGTACTGACACATTTCGTCCCATTCCCAACTTTGGGTCTAGAAATCAGTTCTAGCCCAACAAAATCTATAAATGTAAATTATTTAAATAGAATCTGTAGTGAATTTAGTATGACAGAGGGTTCAACATATTCTATAAAGGTAGCAAATTTAGCTTATAGACCTCGATACATCTTAATTGGATTTAAAGAAACAGAGCCATCTTTCCAAAAAAATAACAATCTATTTATTCAAAAGATTGGAAATGATAATTTAAAAACAATCCAAATTCAATTAAATAGTTCTTATTATCCAATAAATAGAATGGAATTTAATATTGAAAATAATGAAAACATATTCCCATATCTAAATTATATTGAAACATGTTATGATTTCAAAGTTGAACCGCAATTAAGTTTAGAAGATTTCAAAAATTTATATTCTATATTTTGCATAAATGTATCAGATCAAGATGATAGATTAGCTATAAATAATGTTGATGTTACACTTCATATAACAAAGGATTCTAATTTTAAAGCTAAAGTATATACATTAATATTAGAAGAAAAGAAAATAGAAATGAAATTATATGGTGGAAAGATTTCAATTATTGAAAATGTACAAGGAGATACACATAAGTAGATTCCCTCATAAGTAGATTCCCTCATAAGTAGATTCCCTCATAAAAAACTTTTTAAAATGAGTAAATATTGGACATGTGAAACTTGTCATTGTCAAGTTACAAGACATCATAAAGCAAGCCATCTAAAAACTAAAAAACATACCGAAAGGACTACCGAAGGAGGAGATCTTCAATCTTCAAAAACAACATCCAGAATCTTGAAAACTTTTACTACAGAAAAATATCCAGGTGAAAGACATTTATTCCGTCACAACTATACAGGTCCTGGAACAAGATTAGATATTAGATTAGATGAAAAAAATAATCCTAAACAAGGAGAAGAACCAGTGAATCAAGTTGATCAAGCTGCTTACAATTCAACAAATCTTAGAGATAGACATGTTGCTGATGTTAATTTAATACATGATTTAAATAATATTCAAAATCCATCAACCCAAGAAAAGATTCAAAGAGCTCTAGTTAAATTAGCAATGAAAGGTAAGATTTTCATAGGCGCAGGACTTGGACATCCCCTCCCTAGAATAGCAAAAGATGTTGCTAATAAAAGGATCCTCGAACAAGCAGACGCTGAAAGATCCCCTGAGAATCACCTCGAGAGTACATCCAAGACTAGTTTACAAACCCCAACAGAATCAGAAATAAAATATGCTAATGAATTACACCATGAATTTAGAAAAAATAAAAAATATTTAAAAGTTCAAGTACATGAAAAAGATCAAACATGGTCTGCTGATTTAGTCTTTATGCCAACCAAATCATCAGACCCTGAAAAATATAAAATAATTTTAACTGTAATAGATTTATATACAAGATTTGCTTTTGCAAGGTGTTTAGAAAATAAAACAGGATATTCTATTACAGAAGCATTTGAAAATATATTTGAAGAATATCAAAGAATTCCAAAATATTTATGGTGTGATAAAGGAACAGAATTTTATAACAAAGTTTTTACAAAGTTTTTAAATGAAAATGATATTAAATTATATTCAACAGAAAACGAAGGAAAAGCAGTTGTAGTTGAAAGATTAAATAGAACATTAAAAAATAAAATGTGGAAATATTTTACTGCTATTGGAAAACAAAAATGGAACAATGAATTGTTACAAAAGATTGTAAATGAATATAATAATGATGTACATAGTTCTATAAAATCAACACCTTTAAAAATGCTTCCTTGAATCCTTTGGAACTCATGAATCCTGAAACTGTTAAAGTGGTAAATGAAAAACCAAAATTTAAAATTGGTGACCGAGTAAGAATATTTAAATATAAAAATAAATTTGAAAAAGGATTCACAGCAAAATGGACAAATGAAATTTTTATTATAAATAAAATAAATTATACAACTCCAATAACATATAGCATCATTGTTTTAAATAATGAAAAAATATTAGGTAGATTTTATAATAATGAACTACAGAAAACAAGTTTTTAAATTAATAACTCCTTAAAATAAACTTTTCCATATTTCAGCTTCTTCTCTATCCAAATAAATATAATTATATTTTTCTTTCCAATGATTATCAACAAACATATCAAACATATTCTTATCAGGTTCAACATTTGAAAATAAGTCATTATAAATCATATTCTTATCACGGCGATCTAATTTAAAAAATATAAAACAATTAGAATTATTTCTTATAGAGTTTTTATCTAAAGCATAATAAGTTTGAGATATATAAATAACATTACAATTATTATGTCTTCCTCTTGTAAAGTAACTCTTTTGAATCTCTTGATTTTTCATATTAAACACATCATCAAATATAACCAAATTCTTTTTATCTTTAGGAAGTAAATCACAATGTAAAACATCTTCAGGTTTATTAGAGAATAAAACTTGGACGGAGTCCCCTATATAATCATTTTTATTACTAATATCTGATTCTAAAATCTTTTCCTTGTACCAATCAACCATATCACAAGGATGAAAAACTTCTTCAGGATATGTATGTTGATTTTTAAAAATATCAATTATTGCTTTTTTAGTTAATTTATTTTCAAATCCACATTTCAAAAGTTGTAATTCCGGTTGGTTAATGGTTGTAGAATAAAAGATTAAATTATTATAATCTAAAAAACCATCTTCTAATAACATTCTCATAAGAAGAACATTCTTTCCACATCCAGAAGATCCAATAATTAAGCATCTAAAATTATCAGGAAATACTTTATTATTAAATTTACTCTTATGTCTATTTAAAATTGGTTTCCAAGTATCCATTTTATTTATTATAAAATGACAACACAAAACCCTACAGAGGAATCTTTGCAAGAATTAATAAATTCAGACAAGAATAAATCAGTAGTAATCTCTGGTAAAAAATATTTTATTGGAAAACATGTAAAAGAACAAGTTAGAGCGAAGCTCCACGAAGGAGGGATTCTTCCTCTGGCGGCTTTAATACCAGCAATCATTGCTGGTTTATCAGGTGCTGCTGGAATAGCTGGAGGAATTGCAACTACAGTTCAAAAAGCCAAAGAATCTCAAAAGACAGACTTAGAAAAAGAAAAACTACAAACTGAAATCGAGAAAATAAAGGGGAGTTCCTCTCAGGGGACTCTGTCCAAGGAAGGGACAAGGGGAAAGGGGCTCTATCTTGATCCTTATAAAGGTAGAGGTTTAAATGATTTTTTAAAAAATCAAATTTCTACATCTAAATCTTTATCTTCAAAAGATAAAGATGATTTTAAAAAAATATGTAAATCTTTAAAGAATGGATGTCTTTGTAAACTTAAAAATATAAAGGGTTTATACTTGAAGCCCTTTCCAACGGACCCTTTACCAAAATGATACCATTTTTAATACCATTAAAATGGTATATGAAGAAAGATTAGCACTTTTAAAAAAATTACAATCAGAACAAGACAAGTATAATAAAAAAGATTTAATTCAAAATACTGAATCTAGAATATTAAATGATGTAATAACACAACAACAAGAGCCAACAATTAAAGCTATAAAAGGATTGGAATCTATAAAACCTAAAGAGTTGGAAGATAAAAAACAACAAAAAGAAATAGAGTGGAAGAAAGAAGAAGAAAAAGATCAAAGGTTCAAAGATCAAAGAAATCAAAGAAAACGTAGAAGAACCTCTGATGTGAAAGAAGAAGAAATGTTTTTAAAAACAAAACCTCTTAAAGTTGATTCTAAAATTAATGAAGATTTACCTCCTTCAATTAAACCCACATTTAATACTAATCCTGAAGGATATCAAATAATAACAATTAATAAACAAAACTTTACTTTATATACAACTTCAGAAAATAAACCTCATATTCATTCACAAAATGTTTATAATAATGAATATTTAGACTTTGAATTTACAAATGATTTTTATAGATTACTTTGTGGATATCCTTCAGATAATGATGAAGAAATTCAAAAATATTTAAATTTAATAAGATTAATAAGAGGTAGTTCAAAAGCAAAACATATTCAAGATTTAAAGAATTATTTAGATAGAAATGAAAAGGGTTATATTGTTACAGAGGGTCAGGGCCAGGGAGAGGGTCAGGGAGAGGTAGGAAACCCAATCAATCTTTTTATTGAATTAAGAAAACTTTTGTCAGCTAAAAAAGCTGGACATAATAATTTAGATTCTGATATTTTAAATATTTCTAAAGATTTGTTAAAACAAGGAATAATTTCAAAAGATAAATTTAATAAATATACGAAGTTTAAATAATACGAAGTTATAAATGACTAGTCCTTCAATATTAGATTTTTTAAAAACATTTGGAATAAATACAAAAACAAATTTTGATTTAAAAGATTATGCAAATTATTTAAATTTAAAAATAAAAATATTAATGAATGATGAATTGTATAAAATTGGAAAAACTAAAAAGAATAATATAATAATCAATTATCAAAACTAGCATGAAATAGGATCTCATTGGGTTTGTATATATAATAAGAGGATCTACTTTGATTCTTTTGGGATTAAACCCACTAAAGAAGTTGAAGATTATCTTGAAAAAGATTATACTTTTAATTCCTTACAAGTTCAACCTTGGAATACTAAAATATGTGGTATTATAAGTTTATATGTTTTGTATAGATTAAATAAGGGCCAAGCGCAAGCGTTTGAGGATATAATTCAAGAAATTTATAATGATTTAAAATCTCTATTATAATAATTTTTACTATAAGAAATGGAGCTTCCAGAAGATAATTTAAAAAAAATAGCAAACATAATGTCACATAAATATTCAAGAAGTTTATTAATAAATTCAAATGAATCAAATTTTACTATAAATTTTGAAGATTCAATAAATTTAGATCAAGATTTAAATTATGAATTAGGACTCTTGTGGTTTTCCTGTTTTAATACTATTTTTAATATAAATATTAATAATAATATATTTTATACATATAAACCGATTGATCCCACCATCCCCCAAGCTGTTATATCCACCGCTATAACAATCGGACCTGGAGCATATGAAATAACAGATTTAGCTAAAGCAATTCTAAAAGAAACAAAAGGAGAAGTAGAAATAAAAGCAGATGTACAAACTTCAAAATGTATATTAACTTTAAAAAATGTTGGATTTGAAATGAAGCCTTCTAGTTTCTTTCATACTATTTTAGGTTTTGAAGTTAAAGAATATAACATCCCTGTCACTCCGACTATGAATATTAAATCTAAAAATATTATACAAATAACAAATACAAATTCTATAAATATAGAATGTGATTGTATAATGGGATCATATAATAATGGTAAACATGCAAATATTTTATATTCCTTTCCTTCTAATACCGTGCGAGTTGGATATAAAATGGTTGAAAGAATGAATCCTCCAAATTATTTACCTTTATGCAGAAAAAATATAATGGATATTAGTTTTAGAATTGTTGATGAAAACGGGAATTTAATTAATTTTAATGGAGAAAAGATTTCAATGTGTTTACATTTGAAACAAGTCTAACGAAAGTTTAAGGATTTCCCCTATAAAAATGAATTATAATAAGTTGGGATTATATAATGATGGATTAAAAGATGAAGATGTTATATCTCTTACAGAAAAGAGATATATTAATGAAAGAGGTGATTCTATGAAAGGAGATTTAATTTTAAATGGACACAAGATAAAAGAATTATCTTTACCAACTGATGAAGGTGATGCGGCTAATAAAAAATATGTAGAAAATTATACTAATTTAACAACAACAAGAATTGAAAGTTCATTAACAACAAAAATTGATAATAACGAACAACGATTTAATGATAAATTTAACAAGTTACAAAGTCTGTTAACTGAACAAGTTGTAAAGTTAAATACTGCCATATTAAATTCTAAAGATAAACAAATTATGAATACTAAATTTAATACAATATATAATATAATAAATGAGATGATTACATCATTTAATAAAAGACTTTCAAATTTAGAATCTCATACAACACACATTAACACCACACATAGTATTAGAAAAAGAGCTGCTGAATTAGAACAGAATAAAACATTATTACCTCATACATATAAACATTTTATAGAACCAACTTTAATAACAACAAATAGTAAAGAATGGAGTGTTTTTATGGTTGTAAAGATTATTGATCCTTATTTCTTTTTGTTTGATGATGATAATGAAAGAATGAAATGGTTTGTGAAATGTGATTATAATAGTAAGCTTGAAAAGGGTGATGTTATAATAACTAGTTATGATTTACCACACGGAGATTGGTATGTTAATACTCATTCACATGGACTACATAAAGTTAAAAGTAAGAATATTCATTTTTCTAGTTCACTTGTACAATATATAGATTTAATATTTTATGAAAAAAAGGTTGATGTTGATGAAGTTCGTAAAGCATTGATGGAATTGTATAAAGATATTCTCTCAACAAGAGTTTCTTTTGATATCCGAGTATTGGTGCCAAATGGTGCTCAGAAGAATAAAGTCTTATTTTTTTAATTAATAAAATAGACAAAGTCCAAAAGATGGAAGAAGTAAGAGAAGAAAAAATTTACCCAGAGCTCCCTCCAGAATTGAGATCATCAGGATATTATTCTTCCAAGGCCTCGGCTCCCACAGAACTTGAAACTATGAGAGTAAAAGAATTTAAATCAGAAACCTTACATTTACAAGATTTATTAAAGCATTATAAAAAAGTTAAAAATAGATGGAATAAAGGAAATACAGTTTTAAAAATTATAGGTTATTCTTTAGGATTTACATCTGCAATATTAACAGTTATTTTACCTCTAACTTTACCAGTTTTAACAATAGCACCTGTAATACTTGGAAGTATTTCTGTAGCAGTTTTTTATTAAAATATAATGTTGATTATTTTCTTCTTCCAAGATTAAAAGATATATCTCCCTATCTCCACTATCTCTAACTTCATAATCAGAAATATAAATTGGAATAATATCTTTCCTTCCATATCCCCATCCTTTAACATGTTCATAAATATTAAGTTTAAGATTATTTAGTTTTTCAAATTCTGCAATATCTTCTAGTTTCATTGGATGAGTGAATCCCTTGGGAAATATTAATTCATTTTCATATTGTTGAACTCTTTGGGGGTTTTCAGCTTGAGGATGTAAATATGCAAGTATTGACCACATGAAACATTTGTTATCACCATTCTGTACATTTATAACAGCCCTAGATTTAAAGGGTGTTTGAATATAAGATTTAGGATTTGGAGGTAATCCCCTCCAATAATCAATCACTAAAGATTGGAAAGAGCGAAATACTAAGTTTGATTCTCCTAATTCATTTTCTACATCCTCTTGTTTTGCCTCTACTGCTTGAATTATTTCTTTGATGGTTTTATCAAATCCTCTAGTTGAAAATAAATATTTAAAGGGTATTGCGATTTCAACATCTAGGGGTGTTGTATTTTCTTCTACTCCTCTCCAATATTTTGATTTTATTGTGATTTTATATTTTATAACATTATACCTTGTTGGTTTATAATCTTCTAAAGCTCTAGTGAAAGAATTTTTAATATTTTTTTATTTCTCTTTATATATTCTCCAGGAGTTGCAGGTCCACTGATTTCTGATTGAAATTCATCTATGTGATTAAATTCATCCCAGTTATATTTTTCTTTTTCAATATGATCGGGTTCTCCCTTTGAATGGCATTCTTCAACGTCAGAATTTTGTTTTTTATTTTTACATTCTTTTATATGTTCTAAATAATAGAAATTTAGTTTTGTTGAAAAGTTACAATTAGGACATGAAAATATTTCTCTAAGTCTCCCGATACAATTTTCAAAATGTTTATTATATCCAGAATGAAGAAATCTTCCTTTACATTTAGTACAAACTTTTGAATTTGTATCATTAAGATTATTTTCTTTTAGTAAATGAGCTTTCGACTTACAGTGAGAAATTAATCCAGTTTTATTTTTAAAAACTTTATTGCAAATATTACAATTCATTTTTTAGAAAAATTTTTTTATTGGATACTCTGTTTTCATTTTTTATTTATTTTTCTATTTTATTTTCATAATGTGATAGTATAATTTTTAGATTTTTATAATAAAAATTTAAAAAATGATAAAAATCCGAACTCCGATAGCGCAGTGGGAATAGACTGGCATTGTGGTTCAAATGGATAGTGGTTCAAATCACGTCTGAGGTTAGTTTTTTTTTCAACATAAAATAATATTAAAAATTTGAAAATAATATTGAAAATGGTGTGGGTATCTTAGATTTATATTTTATTTTATTTATTTTTATTTTATTTTATTTATTTTATTTTATTTTTTTATTAATTAAAAATTTAAAAAATGACAAAAATCCGAACTCCGATAGCGCAGTGGGAATAGACTGGCACAGTGGTTCAAATGGATAGTGGTTCAAATCACGTCTGAGGTTAGTTTTTTTCAACATAAAATAATATTAAAAATTTGAAAATAATAGTGTGGGTATCTTAGATTTATATTTTATTTTATTTTATTTTATTTTTATCTTATATATTTTATTTTTTAAACATAAATATGAAAAAAAAATATTGAAACGGGTGATGGTGGCGAACCGGTAATTATCGCCACCAGTCTTTCGAACACCCCCGGATCGATTCTATAATGTGCACATTTATTTCTTGGTTGTTTTCGGACCTCTTTCGGATTAGCTTTCGAATTCATTTGTACTTTCGAGCAGCACACTTAAAACGCCGATGAAATCGTATTCGAGCGAGAAGCGAATAATAAGGTGTGCTGCTATTATCGGATTGATTCTGATTATGAGTCTGGCCAGCTTGTATATTGGAAGAGATTTGATAAACGAAAGAGGTTGAAATAAAAAAAATGATCCGGATCAAAAAAAAACTGTTGAGAGGATAGTGAAAAAAAAATACCACTGTCCTCTCAGAGCAGTTTTACTATTTCATAAAATTTTTTTTATTGGATTTTTTATGATGTTTTTTTTTCTATTTTATTTTTTTATTAATAACCAGCAATTTGCCAATCCGGCGACTTGCTAGTCGACATCCCAAGTAGTCGAATATGTTTCCCGACATCCCAAACAACGCGGCCCCTCAAGTTTTTCATAATGCCATTTTTCTTTTTCCATTCTCTTTATAGGACTTTTTTCTAAGGGATTATGTGAAATAAAGGCATAAAATTAAAATGTTAATTATATTTATTTATATTTATTGAGAAGTGATAAATAGCATAAAAGTGTAAATTTTAGGCCTTTTTTTAAAGGAATTATGTGAAATAGAGCATGAAAATAAGGGGCTTCAAACTTAAAACCGTTGGATTGAGTTTTTTAAAATAAGGGGTAAAATGATATAAAAGTATAGATTTTAGGGCGTTTTTTTAATAGTTTAAGTGAAATGGAGGCATGAAAGCTTGGGGGGATGTGTTGGTTAGGGATATATACACACTACTCTCGATGACTAGGTTCATACATTATTAACTCATGCTTCTTTATAGTTTGTCTCTTCATTCTTTTAATCTCTTTATTATGATGATGAAATACTGCAAAGTCTGCACAAACTGGACACATTCCTAGTAGCAACTTCCAAGACCATCCCCCGATCTTGAAGATACTATAGGTGGAAAACAATTGCGATATGATTATTTTCAAAATCATCACTATTGCATATATACCTGAACATCCTGCTACAAAAATGCCAAAGCTTGTAAATCTACCCCAGATTTTCCGTATTACATTTGATGCAGCTTGTTTGTAATGTTCTGGTCCAAATAATAAGTTATAGTCCGGTTTTCCATCATATGATTGATAAATCCTTGTTATTATTTCTGTCACTCCCGGATCTCTGATTTGGGGAAATACAATTGCTCTCCGAGCTTCTTCAATATCTTCCGGAGTATATACTCCTCCTTTTGACATCTCGTTTAATGGTTGAAACTCCATTTTAGTTTCTAACTTTGTCGCTTGAAGCACTTCAACTGGTTTTGAAGGCGGTTTTCTATCTGGCAACGAAATCCAAACATTGTTAATTTTGTATAATGGTGACATTGCTGGATTGCAAATTGCTGTTAATGGTGAGGTATCCTCCTTTAATAACTGGTGTGATACTGGCATCAGGAATCTCAATTTTCCTTTATATTTCACAGGTAACTCCAATGTACATCGATCATATTTGATGATTTCTACCTCTATTGCTTTGCACTAATAGCTATAGATTGCTTCACCCAAAATTCTACCAAATGTTCCTTCCTCTGTCAACATTGGCATTATTAAATCCGGATTAGCTATAGATATTGCTAATCTATTCCGTATTATTTCCCGATTCAAGCGACAGTCGTTCAGGATCACTTCCTGATACACATCTAATAATTGTTTCTGCAGATCATGATACAAGAAATCAATCTTATTATTGATATACTTTGCTATTTTAATATCTGATAGATGTAATGATTCTGCTGCTGGAACATATTTGTATGCTAAGTATATTCCCTTGTAGTTGGTTTCAAATATTGGTACACCACATTTTGTTGTCTGTTTCTTTCTGACTAAACGAATTGCGTCTGTTGGGTCCTTGGAGACTAATACTACTGCTGTACTTTTCTCCGGTACCACTTCCTTTTTCGTTTTGCGAGCTATCTTGTCTCCCCAACCACTTTGTTGTGAATCCTGAGACGTAAAGCTTTTCCCATCTAGTCTTGAAAATACTACCTTTTTCAGGTATCCTAAATCACAAAAATCTCTCATTGATTGGTACGTTAATTCTGCTAAACTGGTTTTACAATAACCATATTTCATGTTGCATTCTGGATGAGACATCATTTTTCCCGTGGATACTTCGAAAGTTCCTTCGTACTCGATCAGCTCTACTGTGTAATCCTCAACTGTTACCACATAGCTTACTACATTAGAACCTCTTACTTTCTTTCTGCCATGACAAGACCCATCATCTGCTATTGGTCCTCCTCGGGTAATAGTTATACCCAACTTTTTCCCTTCTTCCGCGGTAATTGTTACCTCATGATCTATTTTAACTGTTTTTGACCGAAAAGCATTTACACAATCCTCTGGTGGGACGATTAACGGTATAGGAATGAGTTTAGCTCCTAAAAATGCTGAATAACTATTCGATCAACAATAATATTCGAACGTCACTCTCTGTATTCGACATTCCCTCACTCTAGTTCTGTAAAACTCTGTTTGCTGATAAACATGATATTCCACGTCTTCCCTTTTTGCAACTTTATCTGGATATGCTTCCTTGCATTCCACTGTGTCTACTAGTGAGTAGATTCGCGATAGTATTAGTTCGCTACAATCATATGCCGTTAGGGAATTTGTCTGTCGCAATATTCCCATCATTACCAACAGCAGCATCATCCAACTTGTAAATCCACCTGTTCCCCGTGGACTACTTGAGATATTCTCTGTCAATAACTCTTCATTTAATTCATATTTTCCTTTCGTTTCTTTTATATCCCAAAACTTGTGCTCAGTGATCCATGTTCCGAAATTCACTTCGATGATATCAGTCAGCCTGTCTATAGCTGCTGGAATTTTCGACGAATCCTCTTTAATTATGCTCAATGCATTTTTAAACATTAAGGCTAGAATCGTTATCATTTTCCCATTTGTCAGACCTTCATCTATGAATTGTCCTGCTATTTCGAACATCTCCTGTTCTGTAGTGCTTCCTGGAATCTTTTCCATAGCTTTCTTGACTTTTTCTGCAATTTTGTCAACATTAACACTTTTATCTTTCTTGATTTGCCAATCGGGCTTAATCAGTCGTAAGATTTGATTCAGTCTTTTCCATGTTTCCGTTTTACCACTAGCGTCTCCAACGCTTTTATCGATTTGGCTAGCTATCCCTGCTAGAGCCTGCTTAGTTACATTTTGAATTGTAACTGGTTTTAGAAGTTCTCTTGGAGGTGGGTTCATTTGACTTTTCCTCGGTCTACCCCTTCTCTCCTTTTTCTTTTTATTCTCGGCTAACTTCGGGCTCACTCTTTCTCTTGGTGGCTCGACTTGTCGCGATGTACTAGCTCCGACGTTTGTTTCATCTTGATTTAATTGTACTTCATTATCTTCCTCCGTAGGAAATATTTCGACCAACTCGTCTTCAGTGTTATCAAGTTCCTTGAGATACTTATCTATCTCTTCATCTAAATCTACTGTAGTTACGGGTTCCTGATGAGTATTCCCGTCTACTTGTTTTTGCTCAGGATGTACTGTTTCATCCTCCATTTCAGCATTACCTGGCAATCTCAAAGTTGCCCATTGATCCTCTGGAAACTCTACCAGTAATATTAATACAACGGTTTCCTCGTTGGGAAAACATCCAACATCTACTAGAAATTCGTCGTCATCCACCTGACAACCATGTATCATTATTAGGAATGATTCTTTTACTATTTCTGATATTCTTTCTTTCAATTTCTTTACTCTATGATAACATGAGAATTGTTGTATCAGGTGTCCTCTCCTGGGTATCCTGATATCTAACATCACTGGACCTTGTCTAGCTTCCAAATGTCTGATAGCATGTCCATTTTTAATCAACAGCATCTTTGCTTGTGTCTGAAATTGTGATGTCTCTTTTACTAAAGGCACCACCAATGGCATTATCTCTCTAAGAGTATCTACTGGGATTCGCAACTCCAGTATCCAATCCATTATCATCTTAATGGCTTCCCCATCTCTTGGGTTTTTCATCAGCTCGATTCCCAACCTATGTGGTACGGCTGACATTTGATTTAATTGATCAATTTCAATCTCGCTTATTGTAAGGACATTATCCAAGTTCACTACTGTAACAGTTTCCTTGTGAAACTTTGCTTTTATAACCATATTTTTCCCTGGTAGTATACCACAGTCTAACAGGGTCTCTCCCTCTAATAATCTTTCTCCCAATAAGTATAGTTTGCATCTCTGTTGAGGTTTTACCACAGAAACTCTCTTTGCCAATGCTTCTACCTTTTCACTTGGGTTAATTGTACATCTACGAAAACAACCCTTTGAGAAAGATACAAAAATTGTAGAATCTTCCAGATTCTCTCTTTGTTTCCAATTTAGGCCAATATTTCTCAGAATTTCTCTCAATTCTGGATAATATTCCTCATTTCTGTCTAATTCTGATATGATATCCATTACTTTGTCAACCTCATTCTCATTAACGGGGTTTAAACGAATATTTTCTAATTTCTGTCTCATTTCTCTTTGCCATACGCTCTTGCGTAATAGTATTTTTCTACAGTCATCGATGGGATTTCTTTCCTCTTTCGATGCTTCTCGAACCTTTATTGGTTCACTACCACACTCACGTCGCATGGATGATGTGGCTATAAGAACTTCCGGCTCACTGACCGAAGCCCATCTTTTTTCCAAAACTTCTGTTGGAACAATTTCATTTACTACTGGATCCATGTCCATAACATTACGATTTTTAACTGGTGAAACCGGTAAACCTTCTGTTTCTCTGTTGGCTTCTGGCTCCATGACCACAGCCACTAGATTTTTCCTGGGTGAAACCTGTAAACCCTCATCGACCTCTGGTTCTATGACCATAGTCTTTTCCTCTTTGTCCTCCTTTGGACTCTCTTGAAGCATCAACACTTCAAGTTCTACATAATTATTTTTATTTCGCCTTTTTCTGGCTGACGTCATATAAACACCTTCATTTTCATCGTACCCATCAGTTTCATTTGTTGTTAGCCTCGCTAACCTTTTTCTTTCTTCTTGAATTTCTAATTCAAGCTGCTGCAAATACGTTAATTTGTGATCTGAATTCACGGCAAACATTGTCTGCTTCGATCGGTTATTACCATTGTTACTACTACCATTGTTATTAGATAACTCATTTTGTGGACAAGAACGCATAATATGACCAAATTTTCCACACTTATGACATTTAATTTTACCCCCCCCCCCGAATTTACTTCATCCCTTTTAATATTATTATTAAAATTATTATTTCTACTCTGAAAGTTATTATTATCATTATTACCACGAAAATTCCTATTGGGGCTTCTATTTCTATTATTGCTATTGTTTGAATTATTCCCCCCAAAACTAGCTTTACAAACTGACGCTACATGTCCCTTGCGCTTGCATTTCTCACAATTTAGGTCCGAAATTCTACAGTTTGATGCCACATGATTATTTCTCCCGCACTTGGTACATAATTTGTCCCCTGGAGAATTATTCCTACTTTTACAATCTTTTGACATATGTCCCTTTTTATGACAATTAAAACACTCAATGTCTGACTTATTGCTACTAATTGCAAAATTATTTGACTTTTCAATGCTACTTTCAATTAAACACGCTTTGCGAGTTAATTCCTCTAAATTATCTCCTATGTGTAAACTGAGTGCATTTCTCATTGCAGACGATAACCCTGACCAAAACTGATCTTTTACTAATGCTCTAGTTGCATCATTCCAGGCTGCCCTATTACCAAATGCTCTCTCTGCCAACATCATTATTTGATATGAAAATTCCCCAACATGCTCACCCGAATTTTGTCGCCTGTTATAAAACTGTTGTCTCAGCACTCTAGTTGCATCCCCCGGTAATATTCTGTTTTGTAACGCTAATCGCAATACAATCCATTCAACTGGATGCTCGGCTATTATAACATCGTTATATATTTCCCGCGCCATCCCTTTTAAATATAAAGGTAATCTCAAAATCATTACCGGTTCCGGGAATCCTAATGCTCTAGCTAACTGAAAATATTCGGACATAAATTCTGGAAACTCCCCTGGATTTCCACTAAATGGTTTAATCGGAATTGTTGGGTATCTCATAAAATCTACCGCTGGTGGTTGAGCTACTGGCACATTATTATTTTGTAAATTATTCTCGTTTAGATTTTGTAAATTATTTATCTCTGCCATTATTTGCTGATTTCTATTACCTGGTCTAAAATTTATTACTCTCCTATTTCTTAACTCAATGATTCAAAAAGTGGTTTGTCTTTTATAAATAAAATTCTTTTTCCCCCGTAAATTATATCACGTCGGGCTCACCAAAATGTTAAGATCGAAAAACGGGGACTACAGATCTTAACACAAACGACTCCAATAATTTAATTAAGATAAATAAATAAAAATAAATATAAATAAGTTATATTTAATGTGGTTGCGCGTTTAATGTTTAAATCACTGAATTAAAAACGAAAACTCCTTTCTCTTTTTATAAAAATGTATTTTATAATTTACAAATGAACTTTATAATATATGTACAAAGAGTACAAGAAAACGGATTTATTAATCCTTACTGTTTACCACAGCCTGCAAGAAATCGATGGCTCCTGTGTAGCACAACGATCGCTGAATAAATTGAAAAGATAATGGTAAAGTAAGAGGGCTGATTTTGGGGCTACCAGGTAACACGAAAGCCGCTATCTGTGCTTTGTGTTCGCTTTATTTTAACTATCTCACTTCACAAGGATAATAGTTTATCCTTACACAACTCGAATACTAAACTTCTTTTACCTTCTAGATTGATGACTCCTTTTCTGTCTTCCTTTGTTTCACGATTCTGTTCAAATTTTTCTCCAGAAATATTCTCTCTGATTCTGGTTTGTTCTGTTTGACAATTTAAAGTCACTTTTCTAATTTGGAAAAACGATCTGGAATTTGAGTTGAACTGTCGTCTGGTTGATTGATGAGACACCGTGATTCTTTAATCACGTTTGTTTTGTTGTAGACAAATGTTGAACTTCTTAGTTATAATCAACACGGTGATTCTCTAATCACGTTTTTCTTTTTGTTTTTAGAAATGGTAATAATTTTCTAAATTATTATTTCAATTGCTTTTCAAACTTTCTTATCAGTTTCCTTGTCCGCAAGTTATCGTCAATTTTGTCCCCCTGGTTCTCATTTTGAACCAGTATTTATATTACCTTTTAATTATTTATTATATTAATAGCAATTTTATAATTACTATATATAGTAACAGTAATATCAAATATTACTATATACTACTTAATTCTAATTATAGTAATTATTTAACTCTAATATTTTATTTTCGGTAATTCTTTATTATTTTATTTATACCATTTCTAAATATAGTAATTCTTTATTTATTTTACAATCAAGGCCCCAGGCCTATCCCTAACATTATTATTATTATAATTATAATTATTATTATTATTATTTTTATTATTATTATTATTATTATTATTATTATATTATTATTATTATTATTATTATTATATTATTATTATTATTATTATTAATATTATTATTATTATTATTGTTTCTGTAGTTACATGCTGACTGTAACCTACATGTTGATATAACAATAAAGAGTCTATAGTTGCATGCTGACTGCAAACTAACCATATTAAAATATTATTATTATTATTATTATTATTATTATTATTATTATTATTATTATTATTATTATTATTATTATTATTATTATTATTATTATTATTTTTTTTTTTATTATTATTAAAACATTGTTTTTTATTTTTTTTTAAAGTCATTTTAAATTAAAATTTATAAAATCATTATTAAAATTACTTACATTGTGACTCTGAATCAGAGTCTAGTTCATCCTCAGTGGGGGTATCCTTGGCATAATCGAGGGCATTAACAATTTCATTATCATTGCGGCCATTCTCGAAAGAAATGATGTCATTATTATTTTGATAATCTTCAATTATTTGACAATAACCTAAAGTTTTTATTAATTTATTATTTTAATAAAATAAATTTACTCGATGTTGAATCCATAAAAATATCATCATTGCGGCCATTCTCGATACTAACGATGGCATTATTATTTTGATAATCTTCAATTATTTGACAATCACTTACAGTTTTTATTAATTTATTATTTTAATAAAATAAATTTACTCGATGTGAATCCATAAAAATATCATCAGCAATATCATTAATTATTTGACAGTCTGAATCCTCATTTATTTGCGCACTATTTTCTAAATTATTAATAATAATAATACTAATAAATAGTAATAAATTTACCGAAAATATGATCCAAATTGAGAAGGGATTCATCTTCCGTAACAGCAAACCAGTCTAAATTGTCTGAAACTATCAAATAAAATAATAATTATTAAAAAATAGTAAAAACAAAAATATACCATTGTTGCCAATAAGTAGAGCTCGTAAAATGTTATTTTGTTTTCCTTCCATTGCAAAAATAATTTTTAAAAATGAAAAATTTTGAAATGTTTATAAAGAAACATTATACTCGTCGGTCTCAGCCAATCACAGTCGAGCTGGACACAACAACTTTTTACTATACATACCAAAAGGTGAGTAAAAATTTGCATGCATGCACGAGTGATTATATTTCTTTATGTTACATGCACTGATCATGCATTGTCTTTGTTATTAATCATTTTCTTTATCACGCATTTATCACATGATATCTTTGTTAGCATTCATGTTTGCTAACTGCAATCATGAATGTTAATTTAAATAATAATATTTTATAAATAATAATAATATTAATTAAAATAATAATATTAATAATAAAATGATAATAATATTATTACAAATAAAAATAATAATAATAATATTATTATTATTAATAATAATAGTAATTATAATA